>BPLR01013071.1:0-50034 GCA_021605095.1 Caerostris extrusa
TACGTATTGCTTCTGTTGCATTGACCATAATATTTGTTTATATAAATTCAGAAACCGTTTCCATTATCAAATATTATCATCGACATTAAATAGGGAATGTGTATATCTAGCATCTTCGTACATACTTCTAGTCTTCATTCATTTTGAATTATTTAACTCTTCAACATACGTATATACGCTAATCTGATTACTATTTATACTTCTAAACTAACAACAGACTTTCAAAACAAGATTTTAAATTCTTTCTGAGAAATGTCATGTGCCAAAATAACATCAGTTTCGAGAAATTTGGTCAACTTCTATTTCACAATCTATTCCCTGCAGAAAAGTCCCACATTTTTTTTTTTGTAAACCTCAATTTCCCTGTAAGTCTTAAATATTATCAAAAGCTGTTTACATGCAGTCACGGAAATGCACTATGGCGTCTTTCTTTAAAAACGAAAAGCATAATAATATTAAGCAGCATTCATTCTTTAAACTGTCTGCTATAACAAGTATTTGCTTTTGAGAAATTTCTAGTCTTTTTTTACTATGTTTAAAGAATCACCTTTGATTATGCCCATTTTATGCAAATTGAATAATTAAATAAGGAAACTTATTCTATAATCCTCTACAGTTATCCATTCAGATTAAGATTTCACACCCTGTTGTCAACCTCAGTTTTTCATATGTTAAAATGTCCTTAACATGCATTCGGTCGCGGGATATATATTATGATTATCTTAAAAATCGAAAATGGCATGCAATTCTTATTGTAATATTGATTTCCTTCCTTTTACAACTACATTTTACTACAACAATATAGGTTTTCATAGAAGTCTAACTTTATTTTCCATGGCTTAAGTCAACTTCAAAGAAAGGATAGTAAAAGATAAGGAATTTTTATTTCTGTCTAGTAATGTTAAGATGTAAAAAATTATCTCCCGTTTGACATATGAATGAGTGGCATCTATTTTCTCAATAATTTTCTTCTGTGAGGCTTGCATTTACCATGGTATATGATATAGAATATTTTAGTATGTGTTTCTGGCTATTTGTAGTATGTGTTTCTGGTATTTCCACAAGTTTCCTTTTCTAACGATCATTTTTGTTTATATGTTCACATTTCTTATAATAATAAAATGTTTATGTGAAAACTAACTATCCTATTAATGCAATTGCAGCTGTTTTATTGATTATATACATTTCACATTACAGTTATGCAATCCTGTATCCTGCGAGTTGAGGGGACCATTCACTTTTACATACAGCAGGGACACGGGGAGTGTCAATACCCCCTGTCCACGATAGACTCGTGCACTGACGATTCCCTGCTCTTCAGGTTTCAAGCTTGTGCAGATGTTCTGGGCACCGAGAGGTAGCGGTAAGTAATGACACTCTGGCTGTCTTGTAAGCCTGAATAGCTGTGAATTAACTGAAGTCATGAATTATTACATTGTGCAAGCTGTCAGTCTAAAAATATATCAATCAATCAATCTAACAATGTTACTGTCATAATGTTGATTAAGTGGATAAAAATATTTTTACCCGTATTTAGAAGTTCTGAATATTACATGCTGCTGTCCAAAAAGTTAGACTAATTTTCAAATTAAACCTAGGACATGGAATTTCAATTTTATTTCGTGTTTAGGTTGCCGGCACTGTCCTTGAGATTCTGTGTGAAATTTGACGTCAAAATATTCATTAGCTTTTGAGTTTTGGCTTTGTGAGACGCTAAAACAGATTCCGGCGATTTTTAAAATGCCTGAATTAATTGAGCAAATAACTTGTATTAGAATTTTGCTTGCGGAAATGTATAGAATGTTGCAAAAGGCATTCGGTGAGCATTCCTATATCGGAAAAAATGTTTAGAAGTGGTAAAAACAGTTGAAATACCATATGCCTGGGAAATTTAATTGGTAACTTACTTTTAGACACAGTAGTAGTAATCAGCACCTCTGAATACGGGTAGACATATTTTTCTCCGTAGATTCTACGAAAAATAACAAAAATGTTGGATTATCTACGGATTATGGAAGAAACTAAGTTTACGTAATTTGGAAAAAAACGCTGAATTTAATTATCAGTTTCCTAACTTAACGTAATTGAAAAGTTTACATGGATTTCGAAGAAAATAGAGCTAGTTTTTGCAAAAAGAAAAATTATGAATTTTTTTTTTAATAACTTAACAATTAAAAGTTTTTAGCTTTAAAAAAATTTAAAATTTAAATAATTTAGTTTTTTTTTTTTTTTAAATTTAATCGATAACGTTTTTTTTTTTTATTATTATTATTATTTATTTTCCATAAAATAAATAATAAAATTTAATTAGAAATAGTAATTTAGAAATATTTGTAAATTTGAGTATAATGCTCAAAAGAAAATTTTTTGTATTTCTTTCGATAATAAAATTCTTTATTATACAATCATTTTTTATTACCTCTACGTACTGATATCTTTTTTTACGTATTACGAATTGCATTTTACGTACTGCATTCTTATTGTATAAAGGTAGTATTTTGTAATAAAAATAAATGTCTTAAAAAATCCTTGGTTTAACATTTGAATAAAATGGCGGTGTCTTTGTGTACATAGTTGAAGAGCTTTTGCACTGCAGTATGGAAGGAGGGATCCGCGCACGACCTGGTTGGAAAATATCGACAGGAAGAGTTACAAACAGTCTTTTACAGACGAAAATGCTTATCGATGCTTTGTAAGTATTATTTATACAAAATAATATCTTCAAATAATCTCTCAGTTTTTATTCAAATTTCTCAAATTTACATTAAACGAATCCTTTTTAAATTTTGCTTTTTTATCTTTAAACTTCATTGTGAGCAGTTCCTATAAAATAACCGTGGGATTCTAAGGTATAAACTTTATTATAACATTTGCCAAAATTAAAAACTACTTGAGTAGACATTATATCTTATTATGTAATGATAATTTACATATTTACTCATTAAAAATGGTGCTTAAGGCTTACATTTAGGAAAACAATTCAGTCCAATTGAAACATTCAATTAACATTTAATTAAATGAATTTTCTTAATGTTTAGGTAATGCAGTTTCTGTACTCAAATTACGAAGGAATTTAATATCTAATAATCACTTACAAGCTAAAATTTCCAAGTCATTGAGTAGAGATTAACCATATTTTATGTAATGATTATTTATATGGTTACTTGTCAAAAAAACGGTGCTTAAAATTTTACATCTAGAACAATTCATCAAATCGAAACATTCAATAAATACTTAATTAAAAGAATTTTTTTAAAAAACCAATGCAGTTTCTGTTGCATTGCTCAAATTACGAAGGAATTTAATATCTAATAATCACTTACAAGCTAAAATTTCCAAGTCATTGAGTAGAGATTAACCATATTATTATAATGATTATTTATATGGTTACTTGTTAAAAACGGTGCTTAAGGCTTACATCTAGAACAATTCAGTCAAATCGAAACATTCAATAAATACTTAATTAAAGGAATTTTCTGAATGCTTAAACTAATGCAGTTTCTGTTGCATTGCTCAAATTACGAAGGAATTTAATATATCTAATAATCACTTACAAGCTAAAATTCCAAGTCATTGAGTAGAGATTAATCATATTGTTATGTAATGATTATTTATATATGGTTACTTGTTAAAAACGGTGATTAATGATTACATCTAGAACAATTCAGTCAAATCGAAACATTCAATAAACACTTAATTAAAGGAATTTTCTTAATGCTTAAACTAATGCAGTTTCTGTTGCATTGCTCAAATTACGAAGGAATTTAATATCTAATAATCACTTACAAGCTAAAATTTCCAAGTCATTGAGTAGAGATTAACCATATTATTATGTAATGATTATTTATATGGTTACTTGTTAAAAACGGTGCTTAAGGCTTACATCTAGAACAATTCAGTCAAATCAAAAACATTCAATAAATACTTAATTAAAGGAATTTTCTGAATGCTTAAGGTAATGCAGTTTCTGTTGCATTGCTCAAATTACGAAGGAATTTAATATCTAATAATCACTTACAAGCTAAAATTTCCAAGTCATTGAGTAGAGATTAATCATATTGTTATGTAATGATTATTTATATGGTTACTTGTTAAAAACGGTGATTAATGATTACATCTAGAACAATTCAGTCAAATCGAAACATTCAATAAACACTTAATTAAAGGAATTTTCTTAATGCTTAAACTAATGCAGTTTCTGTTGCATTGCTCAAATTACGAAGGAATTTAATATCTAATAATCACTTACAAGCTAAAATTTCCAAGTCATTGAGTAGATATTAACCATATTATTATGTAATGATTATTTATATGGTTACTTGTTAAAAACGGTGCTTAAGGATTACATCTAGAACAATTCAGTCAAATCGAAACATTCAATAAACACTTAATTAAAGGAATTTTTCTTAATACTTAAACTAATGCAGTTTCTGTTGCATTGCTCAAATTACGAAGGAATTTAATATCTAATAATCACTTACAAGCTAAAATTTCCAAGTCATTGAGTAGAGATTAACCATATTATTATGTAATGATTATTTATATGGTTACTTGTTATAAACGGTGCTTAATGATTACATCTAGAACAATTCAGTCCAATCGAAACATTCAATAAACACTTAATTAAAGGAATTTTCTTAATGCTTAAACTAATGCAGTTTCTGTTGCATTGCTCAAATTACGAACGAATTTAGTATCTAATCACTTACAAGCAAAAAGTTCGTAGTCATAAAAGTGCATGTCGAAAATGAGCATACAATTAATTATGGCGATATTAATTTGCAGTATAATTTAGATCTCATTCAACCTAAGTGTATTATGCAAACATCATGAATAACATACACAATATATTTATCACGAGAATAATTGTAAGGCTTACGAACTGAGTCAATACATATTTAATTATATTGTCTTTATATCTTTACTTAGCAAAAATAAAGTTCAGAGCAATTACAAGCAAATAAGACTCGCGATTCTTCTCATTAATTCAATCATAATTAATTAATTAAATCAACACTTTCCATTCAAAACGAAGTCGAAATTCAAAACAAGCTTAGATAAACAGAAATAATTGTTTGTTATTATGACGTACTACGAAATCAATAATCTCTCTAGTGTTTTGTAATGAATATTTTTATGTGCAATGTTATTTTTATACATGATCAAAACATTTCTATTTTAAACAGAGTGTTATATATATAGATAATATACATGCTCAAATTAGTAGTTATTACTTAAGAAATCATATGATTCTGTAATTGTTTAATTTAAATTTAAAACTACGATTCTTATATTATTATACCAGCCTTATATTTTATTATTCTTATATCATTATTATTGCAGCCTAAAGTACATTGAGGGTTTACGACTTTAAACTTTCTTTCTACACTAGAGTTTGGTTTCAGGAATTGTTTTAGTTTTATCTGACAATGCAATTTTGAACTCATTGAGAATTTAATTTATTTTGCCATTTTTTTTATTTGCGTACATGTGAGCTAATTGCTCTTGATGCTTTTAGATATACTACTACTTTTATTTTTTATTAGATACATCTACCACTTTGACATTTGGCCATAGGTTTTAATTTTAAATTTTCTCTTTTAAAATCTGACATAATCTATATTTTTCAGCAGTACTGTCATCATCATTTATTTCAAATACATATACACTCAAGAGCCAAAACATTATGACCACCTGCAAATAACGAGTTGGCCCACCTTGGCGCGCAACACAGCTTCAACCCGCCTTGGCATGGATGCCACAAGTCTTTGGTAGATAGCCGGAGACAGATTGTACCAGATGTTTAAGCAACGGTCACGCAAATCCGAGATATTGCGAATTGGTGGTCTTTGAACTCTGAGCTGCCGTCCCAGGACATCCCAAATGTGTTCTATCGGATTGAGATCCGGTGAGTTAGGAGGCCAGGTCATTAACTGGAATTCAGCATCATGTTCCTGGAACCACTCCAACACAATTTTGGCCTTGTGACAACGGGCGTTGTTCTGTTGGAACATTCCATTTCCAGCTGGAAAAACAGAGGCCATGTAAGGGTGCAACTGGTCCGCAATGATATTCAGATACCCTGTAGTATTCATGGTCTGTTCTACCACAACCACGAGTCCCAGAGACGCCCAAGAAAACGTCCCCCAAAGCATAATACCGCCACCACCGGCCTGTGTATGACCTACTGTACATTGAGGGAGCAACTGCTCGCCTGGAAGACGGCGTATCCTGACACGGCCATCGGCGTGATGAATGACAAACCGTGACTCATTTGACCAGGCAACTCTGTCCCACTGATATATGGACCAGTCAGGATGTTCCCGGGCCCAGCGCAGGCGCAGTTGGCGATGACGCTTGGTCAGCAAAGGCACACGAGTGGGACGTTTGCTGCGTAGTCAATAGTGTCCGCTGAACAGTGTGCTCCGATACTATTCTATTTGTCCCTGCATTGTATTGGGTTGTCAGCGGAGCCCACTATCTGGCTCCGGTTTTGCTTCACCATGCGAGACAGTCTCCGACGAACTTTTTCTTTGATAGCGTGTGGACGTCCAACACCATGTCGTCTACTGCTGGTTTCACCGTCATTCATCCGCTTTGCATAAGTACTAACAACTGTAGATCGCGAACAATCCACGAGTCGTGCAGTTTCGGAAATACTTGTTCCGAGCTTTCGATCCATTACAATCTGCCCTCTATCAAAGTTGTTTAGATCCGCAGCCTTTCCCATCACACACAGAAGTAAGTGAAAGAATGATTCTTCAGACACTCCAGCAGCAGTTAAATACCACTTCCACCTGATCACTTGCCTTCCACGTCATCCAGACGAGTTCATTGCAAAATGTAGGGGTGGTCATAATGTTTTGGCTCTTGAGTGCATATTCGGATAACTACTGATATAATTGAAGCCTCTTTACTTTGGTCAGCAGTTGTCTGGATATTTCCTTAATGTTAAAATCTCTTTAGCACTGGTAATTTTGGTAATCTACTTAAAGTGTTCTGCTCATTTACTAGTCATTTATTGCGCTGCTGTTTATGGAATTCTATCATAAAAGACGTACATTTTAGACATTTAAATGTTGTACCCTGTAATCTTTCTGATTTTAATAATATTATAGCCTTCAGTACTTTTGCATGTTTGTTTCCATTTCGGAACAATAGGCTAGATTGGTACTTTTCAATTTAGTAATTTTGTAAAATCATTTATACTTATATTACCTTATACTGAAAGTTAAGTTCTATTATATAATGTTTACCTGTTCGTTTAAGTCATATTATGTAAAATTAAAGTGCAGTCCTATTATATAAAAAGTTTAAACACCAAACTTTAAAAATGGCTTCTTTTTGTGTTTTTAAGTTAAAATGTCCTGCATTTGTGTAACACGTGAAAAAAATCCAGAATGCGAGGAAATTTCCATCACAACTGCTATGCAGCATATTAAAATCTTATTAGTAGCCACTCATTGTTAAGCACTGTTAAAATCATACATTATTTCTTCAAGAGCAAATGGAAATTAGATATAACATTTCATCAAATGCGTTTTTGATACACAATAGTCGATGTTCTAATTATAAAACGGCTTTCTGAATGCCATTATGTATTAACATTGAAAAATTTCACTCAAAGGTATTTCTTTGTCAGTTAATATTCGCTTTAGATTCAAATTAAATAATAACAATGCCATTATACAAATTTTGGACTAATTTATTTCAAGTGCTTCTTGAAATCTATTCTACTCATCCAACTATTCAACAATGCTTGTATAAAAGGAAATAAAAAATAAATAAACGCGAGCACTTGACATGTTTCAAGTACAGCCCTCACTCGATAGATACCAATTTGCTGTTGCTAAATTATTCCGATAAACATACTTGATGTATTGATCAAAAAGGTAAAGCCTTTGTTGTGTGTCTTCAGGTATTTGATTACCTCACTGACAAAGGAGTGATTCAGATGTCACAGTCAGCTGATGCGACATGTGATGGTCTTGTCTCACCATGGGAGGGCTCCAGAACAATGCGACTCACCAAAAGTAAGTCTTTCTCACAACATTGATTTTTGCTTGTCATTTTTTGTTACTTTAAATAAGTAGATGCTCCTCATTTATGCTTTTCTTGTACTGGTTACTTAGAGGAAAATGTTTACTAGATGTTTTCTTATGACATACTTTTTAGTAAATGGTTACATCACTTAATATTAAACGAAGACACTTTTATGATTCTTTAAAAAATTGGCAAGGCTTTGTGTTTTTAAATAAAAAAAAAATTAGAATCAGTACTATTTTATCCGTGTTTATTTTGAACTGTTCCATGTATTTATTAAGTTTAATATTACTATTCAGCCTCAACCTTGTTCGAAAAAACGATGTGTATTTCATGGATCGATTAAAATAGTTCAGCCTTTTAAAATAAAATTTTTTGTTATTATTTTAATGAAAATAACAGTTATTTACAGATAACAACGTTCTTAATGCACAGTCATTATGCAAACACAAAACTGGGGATGCCTGAATTATTTTCTGTTGTTGTATTTTTGTTCTTTAAATAAGTAAAATTATTTCTGTTACTTAGAGGAAAATGTTTTTAAATAAGTAAATGTTCTTCATTTATGCTTTTCAAAAAATTAGAATCAGTGCCATTTTATGTGTTTATTTTGAACTAGTTACTTATAGTTCAAAAGGAAATGTTTACTAGATGTTTTCCTATGACATACATTTTGGTAAATGGTTACAACATTAATATCAAACAAAAACAATTTAAAAGGAGTCGTTAAAAAAATGACAAGGCTTTTCTTTATATTTTTAACTATCAAACATTTGAATCAGTGCCATTTTATCCATGTTTATTTTTATATTACTTTCAGCCCCAACCCTGTTCAAAAGAAAAATAAACGATGTTTATTTCATGGATCGATTAAAATAGTTTAGCCTTTTAAATAAAAACGTTTTATCATTATTTTAATGAAAATAACAGTTATTTCCAGATAACCACATCATTAATGCACAGTCATTATACAAATACAAAAACTGGAGATGCTTAAAATATTTTCTGTACTATATTAAACAACTTTCTTGTTTGTTTTTTTGTAAAAAAATATTATAATTTTCTGTTATTTTATATGTACCTTAAAAAGCATTTTAACGCAGCAGTTTTTATAAACAAAATTAGTAAACACTAGTTTAGTAAGCAATACTTTTCCAAAATATAGTTAAGCATTATAAAAATTCAAGTGATTATTAAATTTTTCAACGGACATATTTTGAACTGTTCAAATATTTTATTATGTGTTTTTATAAATTTCTGCACTATAATGAATATAAATTTATTTGTCTGAAAGTTCTTCTGAAAGAAATACCGAAATTATGATGAAAGCAAATACATAACTTATTTAATGAGCAGAATATTCTGATTAAAATTAAATCAATATGCGTTCCGTTTATCAAACATTTTATTTAGTATTTATTATGTTTTCAAAATTTTTTTTTACACAAATGACGTAGTGGTATTCTTAATTTTTAAAGGTTATTTTAAAATCACTTCGTAAATAATTTTCGATATGTCTGTAATATACACGTTTATTTTTTCAATTAAAGAAAATTTTATAATTATTATCATTTTTTGTTGTTGTATTTTTATAAAGTAGATATTATTAACTTAAAAAAACCCCATAAATATAAAATAGCATCTTAAATGCTTAAACGATATTTGATTTGTTTTGAATGTCCCTTATTTTGAATTTCGTACGGATTTAATTGATTTTTAATAAAAAAAAAAAAATAGAGAAAAATGTTTGATTTCAAATAAAATAAATAAATTTTACATTATTTCATGGTTTCACCATTTTTTCCTCGCGAAATTGATTTTGAACTGTTTTTATGTAACTCTATTGTCATTTTTTTGTCACACTACAGGCTATTTAGACCGAGACATACATTTTAACATCAATTCCAAACCACTAACAAACGTCTGCTACCGTCAATTGATTTTGAATGAGAAATCCCTCAATCTAGACTTCGAGTTTATAAAATTCTATAATAGAAATATATTCATCGCGGTCTATACATTTAATATTAAACACTAAATATCCGTTCTTTTTTAATAAAATTGTTGTATGTTTTTCTTTTTGATGTCAATAGGTAAACATCCTACAAGTGGTTGCCAATTTCCATCATGGGTGACCGCAAAACACAAATGGCGAACATTAGATGGTCAGACAACATACACGTTTGGAGCGAAAAATAATTCTTTTAAACTGACGCATTCTTATCAGGCTGAGGAAGATACAAGTTCATATGCATAGAGCATATTACCAGTACAGCAAACTCCAGTACTCTTGTAGCATACAGTTCATCGGGGTGGTAAATATTGTTATGTTATTCATAGAACTATTTATTTAATTAAATACTTCCAAGAATTATTTTCAATTTTAATTTTCCCACGCATTTGCGTAAAATTATCATAATGACATGAAACCAGTGTCAATATTCTGTAGCAAGATTAAATTTAAATCCTTCTGTAATGCATTGACTATGAAGAGCAAATTTGAGAACAGAGTCAGCTTGTAAAAAGGAGAAATTTCATCATACTACAGATTATAGCCTGATATAGATGTATTCTTCGTTGAAGACGTAATGGCGTTAGTAAAATTTTGCCTAATCTGATTGAAACTATCACGAAAGTAGAATTTTTGGCTTCTGCAAAATGGTGAACATAAGATGAATATGATTATTGAAATATTAGAATTGAAAGCAGACAATGTCACAAACATATCGTTTTCTACAATGCAAAGTAGAGTACTAACTAACAAAGCAAGGTTACTAGTAAAACTAGTCATGACTACCTTCTAATGTTTTAAAAGACGGAACACTCTACAGTTGCCACATATCTAGAGTAAAATTTATTTAAACATTTCTTTTGTTTCTCCACATGCTATCCAGATTATATTTTTTGTAGATGATGTATTCTTGCTATTATCTTACAATTAATAAAAATTTATTATTCACAATTGTTTTTTTTTTTTTTTTGGAGACTAAGTTAGCATTACAATATCGATTTTATTTGTTAATCTCTGTAATCTTTTATACATTTGTGTGTTAAATTATTAATTAAAGAATAAATTTTCAAATTAAAATCATGGCATGACATTCAGAAATGAATGAAAATAAACAATTATTGTGTACTTTATTTTAATGACGGAAATTAATTTTATATTACTCCATAATCATGCTCTAGAACTAAATTAGCAATAACATTTGTTTGTTAATCAAAACATTTCTAAATTATTTCGTTGTTGTTGCTAATCTCCAAATTTTCAGAAGAGCTAAATTGTAATAAGTCCATGCTATTACTAAATTATTAAAAAATATATTTAAGAAATGTTCTATAGTCAAATTTTATTCTTTGTAATGTTTAAATTATATTCTATTGTGCTGCCTTTTCTATCTACTGTACTATATTCCATTATTTTATCGCAATTATTATTGAAGTTTAAAATTTTGCTGAATGAGTATTTTAATAAAGTAATTTTGTATAAAATTATTTTTCTTAGTAAAAATGGATACATATGTATGAAATTCTTCCGACGCCATAATCATATAATAGAGATACAGTATGGTACGTATATGTGTTTTTATATTTTTAACTTCATTTAAACCTAAAAATTAAACTGATAGATTTAACCAAAATCCTTAGAATTATTTTTAAACATAATAATAACGATGAATACGTGTGTATTATTTTGAATTGTTTAATCAAATTATTTTTGAATATTAATTATAATAATCTAACTAATTTTTAGTTTTGAATTGATTGAATAAAGTTCTTTCTATTTTTCTAAGAAGATACTCTTATGTATACTCTCAATTAATACTCTTATAAATAATACTCTTTATAATATTTATTATTGAATTAAATCCTTCTTATGTGTTTATTATGCGGAAACTTTATAATCTTTAAAAAATGTAATAGGATATTATAAGCAAAATTGAAAGAAAAACATTTTATTAATTTTTACATGCCTAACTATCAAACTGACAAACTGTTAACTAAGGTTAACTATTATTATCCTCCTTTAAATTAAAAAAATCACTTATAGGGGAATTAGCTAGGAGCACACAGGAAGCTTGTTATTCAACATTTTCATCTACTACACAAGATTTCGTGACTTTAGTAGGTATGTTCGTTTTATTTATTAATTTTTTTTATTCATGAAAATAAAATAAAAATTATAACACAGTTTCGAAATTCTTTGAAATTTAAAATTTTATTTAAAGTTAATAAATTACGAAAGATAAAATTTCTTGGAAATAATCTGGTAAATAGTTTGAATATGATGAAAGGAGAAGAATATGGTCCATACTGTCAACCTGAAATCCTGCGGGATTAAAATTTACTCATTGTTTCCAATGAAAAGTTTTACATATATTTTATTTATTATTTTATATTTCATTTTATTATTTTTTAAAAATAGACTTCCTGTGTGACTAAGTTACAATTATTAATAATGCAGCTAGTGTGCACGAAAATGCATCTAGGGAATTTCGGTAAGTTATTTAAGAAATAAATAAAATTGAAATAGTAGAAAAAAATTATTAAAAATTAATTAAGCATGTAATTCTGAACATAAAAGTTATTATTTTAACAATTACTTTTTTGTGTTGTTGACGCGTAGTTTAATTAATGTTTAATTTTAATTCTTTTAAAAATTGATAGAATATGTATTAATATACCATCTTTTTTTTTATTATATATTTAAAATATTAATCTCAAAGTTAAAAAAAATCAAGAAGAATATAGTGCATACTGTCAACTGAAATTCCTAGAGGATTAAAATTTATTCATTGTTTCTAATGAAAAGTTTTATAAGTTTTCTAATTAAAAGTTGTTTTTCCCCATCTTTTGTATCACAATATATTTTTTTTTTTTGTTGATAAAATAAATATTATTTTGATAAAAAGGCTATACTCATTAAATTAGCTAATTAATTTAAAATTCCTTTTTTTATTTTATTTTCATATACTTTAACTTCAGAAAATTTTATTTATTTTTGTACACTCTTTGTTTTCTATATCATTTTATCATAACATTTATGATTTTAACCAACCAGTCTCAACATTTTGATTTACGATGAGTCAAAAAATTCTTATATATATTTTTAAATATATTATCAAAGAAATAAAAATTAACAATTGCACCAATTTGAAAGAATATTTTTTTTTTTAGAAATTTTAGATAGGTGAATATTCTGTATAAAACTATTATACGATTTCAATAATTCTATTAACTTAAATACATATTATACACATCAAAAGCATTAATCATAACTGTAATATTTGTCTATAGCAGTTATCAAAAGAGTTTTTTCATAATTTAGTAAAATAATATTTCTAAATTTTATCTTACAAAGGATTGCCATCATAATTATTGAGAAACTTTTTATATTTATTTATCCCCTTTTGAACGTTTTTAAATCCCCTTTTGAAAATTAAATAAATATTAGCACTACATGTCAAACGCATGTCTATAATAAACTTGTTAATATTAATATAATTTTTTGTACAGCTATAAATTATACTACCAAATGATATTACAATTATATGTATGAGGCTTATGAATAAATTTCCAAGACTTTAAAAGTTTCTGAAAAATTATATAAAACATCGTTTTGTATAACTATACAAATCGCTTTTCTGTTGATATAACTATACAAACAGTTTTCTGTTGATGTTATTCTAGCTCGAACAGTTCCGGTGTCAGGATGTCCCCAACTTGTCGAAACGAACGAAATTCGAGTCCAGGTTGTGAAAGGCGCTTCTTCTTCTTTTAAGCCAGAACTCTGCGGGGATCACATTGTGAAAATTGCTGGGTGCAGGTCATACGACAGTTTGGAATTCTTATTAGCTGTGCGTCATACACTGATGTTAAAGTAAGTTGGAGCTCTTCGATGAATGGCTGTCATTATTCAACTTGTTGATTATACCGTGATTGAATCTTAAATAATACTGAAATGTTTGACTTTCGGATGTTCCATAATTGCCTAATAGTGAATATGTAAATACTGATATTCATCTGATATAAGTAGGTGTTACAAAAATACTACTTTCAACTTTCATGATTTTCTAACTTTCAATATGATTTTATTCATTTGTTTTTATTTTTATATTTATTTCATTTTATTTTTATTATTTTTTTTTAAAATTTACAGTAAATACTTCTGAAGATATTAAGAATTCTGAAGATATATTTAAATTACAGGGCATATATTACGGTCTTAATGCATATATTAATGTCAGAATTAACGAATTTTTTAATTTTTTTTTTATTAAACAAATGTTTGATGAATTTCTAAATAATATAAATCATTATTTTTCTTGCGTTCTTTCTCTTCTTTAGTTTCTCTTAAATTATATTGGTATTCTTTAACTTGCTTAACTTTATAACTTAAAAGTAAATGTGTCATCTTTTCTAATTATGTGTGACTTTTTTCCTCAGAAAAATTACTTAACCTATTTTGTGTATGTTCTTTATTTAATTTCATTGAGAATTAAAGCTAATAAAAGAGATTTAATAATTTTTCAATAGAAATTTATTAAGAACTATTTATGTTTTAATTATTACTTTTTATGAATAATCTTATTTTAACACCATAATTTATTTCCATGCATATTGCATGCATAACTTATTATAGGTTTTCTTTGTAATTTAAAAGTATTTTATTAAAAATATGTGTAATTAAATTTTAAACATTATCTAAGGTTTTATTTAATTAAATTAAGAAGTGTGCATTCTATCAAATGTGAAACAACAAACTATTTATTAATTTAAAAGCTATTTTAAAGGTTTTTATATATAAAATATGCTAAAGATTAAACAAGCTAATTTCTAGAGTTACATTTCATATTGCCGCTTAAATTATGTGGATTCCTGTTTCTGTCTACCTTAATATAACACTAAGAATATTTTATGGATTTTAATTACATGGAATTCTCATTATAATATTCTAATTAGGTTTCGCATGCCACGGATCTTGGGAAGAAGATGGGAGGAATTACTTGGTTACTGGTTTGAGAAATACTGGGTACAAGTATTGCTTCGTAAGTATAAAATTTTAGAACACTAGTTTTATATTGCAGACTTAAACTTAATGACCATATAAATTGGTTAATTAGAAGTTGGCTTTTGTTGTAAAATTTTAAATAATGTTAAATTAGTTAAACTTAAATTAGTTCTTATTAAAGTTGTTAGCATTTTTAATTTTGAAAAATTAATTAGATTAAGCTGCTTTTTAAAGTGCATTTATTCAAAGGTACATTTGTAAGTTCATGTTTTTTTCTTCTAAAAAAATACAGAATTCCATAAAATCGTAGATTTTATGGAATTCTCGTAAATAACCTTAAATTGTGCATAGTAAATAACCGTAGTCGTATATATATTTTTTTATTTTCCTGAATGATCTATTAATAGGGACTAATATTGCAAGCAGAAGAATTTAAATATTTCTAAACAGCATAACGAACCGTACTTCATTTTAGATAGTTCAAGTCAAGTATTATTATAAGAGCGCATGCTTTCAAGAAATTAAAATTAGGTCTTAAAGATTTTAAATATCCAAAGACTGTGAGACTTTCTTGCGAATAGCCTAAATCTTTTTAAAAATTAGTATTATTTCAGATATTGTAAATGAAATCTTTTATATTTGAAATCATTCAGCTGTTGGATACAAATTAATATCTTACTTTAGTGAGCTTAATTATTTGTGTATGTTACGTTGTTCAAAAATCAAATCGGTCAAATCTATCCCCTTCGTATGCCAACGTCAAAAAAATAAATGCCTAAGCTTAAATTTTAACATAAATTTTGTAATAAGCATAAGACTAAGATATGTAATCTGTTTGGTAATATATTATGGTATTCTGATGTACTGTCCCACTTTGTTGTTATAGCAATTTTAAATGAATAACTCTAGTAACAGCCTTTGGGAAATTTATAACCTTCTTCTACTAATCCTTGATGGGTTTTCTCTATTTGCTTACCATGCTCCTCTCTAAAGTTAACAGCGATCTTCTGTTCAGCTCCATCTCCGGGTTTCAAATTAAGAACCTTAATTAAGAGGATTAACGCACTAACCACCAAGTTTGTTGTTTCTATGCTCAATACAAAAGTTTATTCTGGATAAACCCATTTCAGTTTAATATACATAGTTACATACCTGCTTATATGAGTAGGATTATATTAGCAGATGTATATTAGCAGCAATTATAGATGTTTATAGCTGCGTTATAACTATCAAAATGGGCTTTGGGAAAGACACTTTTAAACACATTATAACCAGTTTGAGTAAAGTACTGTTATAAGAGAGCATGGTTTCAGAAATTAGGTCCTAAAGATTTTAATTATCCAAGTGTTGTGATACTTTCTTGCAAGTATCAAGGATGGCCTCAATATTTTTTTAAAATTAGTATTATTTCAGAAATTATAAGTAAATGAAATCTTTTTTATTAGAAATTATTCAGTTGTTAGATACAAATTAATATCTGCTTTAGTGAGCTTAATGTCTCACATCATCTCACATTATCATCATCAAAGTATTGACTTAATGCTTAAGTCAATACTTTGACTTAAGCATTAAGTCAAACAGATTATTAAATTCTAACCAGCCTCTTACTCATTCATCAATAGATGTTTTCGTTGCAGTTGCATTTAATGATTCTCCATTATGAAAATTTTTTTTTCTTTTAATTTAAGAGCTAAGGAATTAATTCGATTACAAATAATTTATTTTTTTCTAGATGGATTTATATAAGTATTCCATAATATGTATTAGTTTAAAGAATCTTTGGGGATTTTGGAAAGCACTTCAAAAGGTTATTTCAGTCGAATACTTTGCATTAAGTAATGATTATTCATATAATAATTAATTAGAATTCTTAATTTATCGCCATATTTTAAAATAAGAAATTTGAGAAAAAGTCATCCAGACTTTTATCACAAAATGTATAAAAAGAACTTCTTTATTTAGGTTTATTGGAGCAAAGATAAAACAGCGCATTTGTCTGGAGTTCATGACACTTGCCGTAGAAAACTGGAGAAGACTTTCACTGAAAATGTTTCATTTAACATATCATCTACAGGTATTTCAAACTTTATTTAATTGATAAACCAATGAAAAAAATATAAATCGTTAAATATTATGGGCTGAAAAAGTATTAGAGGTAGTTTTGACTAAAAAGTATATATGTTGCACTCTACTTGAAAAAAAAAGATCACCATAAAGAAAGTGAGTGTTTTTATTGAAATTAAATGAAAGTTTATTTGAATAGCTAATGAAATGATTAAAAATTCAAGCGCTTGTGACCAAAAATGGCTCGCAATTGGTTCTGAATGCTCACATCCGTAATTGATGAAACCTTTCCCTGATTGCGATACATGCTTGTATTAAGTTCTAGAGGGAATGATAAAAATCCCTAATTTAATCCTGCAATATATTCTGTCTAACTTTCACCGATTGCCACTGCAGATTTGCAAAATTTTGGAAATGTCCTTATCTGATGGTCTACTGTGTTCCATATATATTCAATTGAGAGGGAGCCTGATGACCAAGTAAGAGTAGTTAGTTCACTGTGGCTGGAAAGAGATATACAAGTCGTCTAGGGCATAGCATTATATTTTAGAATAATTCACAATGGATAGCAATATCCGCCTTTTAATATTATCAATATATCATAAATTTAATTGGCTAATACAGAACGATTTGCTGCTGTAAGAGACAGCGTACCACTATGAGTAATAGTTGTGTAATTTCGTAAAATGAAAGCTGATTGGGATCATTGATCCTGGTAGCTATATGGACGGATTGCTATTTAGTGTAAGATTGAAGCGAGATTCATCACTGAACACAATACGATTCCAGTCTTTTGGCATCAATTATCATCGGCTATAACACCAGAGGATTTGAAAATTGCTAGAGCGTGAGGCCTATTTAGCCAAATGAAATGTATTAGAGTGGCATAAAAGATGCTATTATACATTTAATGACGAACTCTATAGCTTTTGTGGCATGTCCGGCTTGCCACATAATACATTCATGCATCAATGTCTTTCCAAATCCTTACGATTAATACTGTTGGCAACAATCATTGTTTCCAACAGCTTTGAATAACTTCTGTAAGTATTGGACAGTTGATGATTTATTCGGTATGATCAGCCAGGTTCATGCATTTTGACTACAACATTCGCTGCATCCAATTGGCTATAAGGTTTTTGACAATGTGCGGAGGCATTCAATTGGCTATGAGATCTTCGACGATGCCTTAAACGGTATTCTTGATTTTTCCCGAAAATTTCAAGATGTCAAGGAGAGAACATAAATAATATGCATTTTTTTTCCTTATTTATAACTGCTAGTTGGATAGTATAAATCCTCTCTTTGGTCGAAGGTAATTCTTTAGCAGCCATAAATATTTAATCATTTGTATACTAGATATAAAAGAATTTCGGGATGTTTTTAAGATGCTTATGCTTCCCAATCCTTTTTTCTCGATTTTTTCTCTTCAAAATACTATAACTATCATAATTAATAAAATAATGATTAAAAGTTATTTAAATAGAAAATCTAAACTATATTTTTATCAAAATAATGATTTTATAACTAGGAAATATTAGTAATAAATATGATCTAAGTAACTTCATTTCTGATGTTTTAATTTTTTTTTAAAAATAAAGAAATAGCCTCTTTTCCTCATCTTTCTTATGCGTTTGGCATTCAAAGAAACGTAAGTTGACTTTAGCAAAAATCACCTAACATTTATTATTTAAATCAGTTCATTATTTAATTCTGCTTTGGTAGTTTTCAGTAAATTGAATGCCATTTATAAATGTGTGCCAAATCGCTAAGTGTATTCCGTTGTATTTATTTCGTTTGTATTCATTTCCTTTTGTATTTAATCTGTATTTGTTTATTTCGTCATCTGTGCTGCTCTATATAACGTTGCAGTTTAATTTTTTTCTTTAATTAGTTTTTTGGAGCAATATTTATATTTAGCGACATCCTATTTAGGGAAAAGCAATTTTAGATTTGTACTAAGAAGCTTTATATCTAATTAGAGTTTTCTTATTCTGTTTTATATAGTTGATTTTCTCTTCTATTTTGAAATACTTTTGAACATTAAATTTAAAAAAAAAGAAAAAAAATTGTAAAATTATAATATAATATTATGATGCATAAAACGTTAGGTTTCAAATACTTTTTAAAGAATGTTATCTTTGAATTTTATAGCTTTTATACATCCTTTTAGATACACTAATAATAGTTAATGTATAAAGACTTCCACAGCTCAATGAGCAAATTAGTGATAGTCATCTAACCGCGTCAATCTCAATAACGATGCAACGCCTCTTTTAACAGTTAGTTCCGCTGATAAATGCCCCGTTAATGCTTCATAAATAATAGTAACTTATTCCCTAATTATGGACCCGATGTGTTATGATGCCACTTAATCTTTGTATTATTCACAGGGGTGTGCGACAGCTTTCTAAGCCACCAATCAGCATCAATGCCCTCATTACCGACTTTGATCATAAGTCTTCTACTGCTTGCTCTTATCCCCCTGTCTACCGATTAGGTGACAATTACAGTGAAGAGATGGTGATCAATGATTTATCAGTGCCTGGTTAATAAATGGATGACCAGTCGGTCCATGCTGAGATGTGGTCAAGTACTCTAGTTCATGTGGAGGCCAGTTAGGATATGAAGCCGTCCTCAAGACTGATGAGGGATATGTAGTTGTGGAGTGTCTTGTTCCGAAAGTGTGTATAGTTCTTCTTTTTTTTTTTTTTTATTTCGTTTTTGTTTCGATGTTTCTTCGCCGTTCATTGTAAAAGGAAAAGACTGAAGATTGTGTTCTTTGTAAAGTGATTGATGTTTGGTATATATGGAGTGCAATAAATATGTGATAAATGAAACAGGGATGTATTTGTTCTTGCCGTTCAAATATTTTCTTGTTTTACATCGTTGAATACAAAGGATTTGATCTCTGAAGCGGGAATAGTAAAGGATTCAAGACTGAGTTATTCACCATTTGGAATAAAAATTTGGAAATGTAAATGTTTATTTTAGAGATGTATATTTTGTTCTTCACATAAATCTTATGTTGCCAAATTATTTTCGTTGACAATAGATTTTATGTTATTAAATTTGTTTTTTTATTCTGTAAATAAATGTACGCTCATTTAGTTAAATTATTTATTTTGTAAGTAATTCTGAATTGTCATTTATATATATTTATAAATATTGTAAATCTTCGTTTCTATAAAAAATGAAAATTCATAAAAGCTAAATATTAATCATTGAAATATAAAAAATTATTTTAATGAAAATACATTTTTTTAATTCTTTCATATTAAAATTACTAGAATTATTTATTAAAAGATTATATAAATTTAAAATGTGCTATAATTTTGTATTTTTAATATATGTCGTTGTTATAAAAAAAAAATAATTTTTTCAATGCAAAAGTTTTCATCAAATTTAAATTGTTTGCTGGTTTAATATTTGTTGTTTGTTTTTGATAGAAATCATTTAAAATAATCTATGACAAATTTAATTTTTTAATTTACAAATAAATACATACATTTGTAAATACTTAAAAAAATAATTTAATGTTTTTAAACTATTTTGTTTTATACTTTCATAAGTTAAAATAATTATATTGTTTTCAATTATTGTTTTTAAAATAAAAATAATTTTGAAAAGTTTTGAGTTATTATAAATTTGTTTGTCTTCCTTTTTATTCCACTGAAAATTAATTTTTGTATATGGATAGATATTTTTTCACTTCTGAATGTATTGCATAGATTATGTATTAGTAATGCTGGCCTCTGCGAATTAGATAACTCTATCTGAAAAAAAAAAATGTAAAAGAAACAATCAATTTTCTCGAAATTTAAGCACTGTGATGATACTTTAATAAAAAGAAAAATATTTAAAAATATAATCAAAGGTTATATTGACTTAATCCATACAATGATGATTGCAAGTGAATAAAATTTAATTTGAAACTATTTAAGGAACAGTAATTAATTTTTATGAAAATAAATCTTTTGTCTTAGGTGTCACTCTATCTTATAAGAGAGAGAAATTCAATGTATTGCATCACATGTAAATATGAAACCATGATGCAAATATATTTTGTGATTATTAAAGAAGACAGGAGTGAAGAAAAAAATCTTTTAATAAAATGTAAACTTTACGATGGAGTTCAAATGAAAATAAAGTGTTGAAATCTTTTGTTTTGGTATCTTTTTTTCATTTGTTTGTTTAATTCATTTATTATTCAGCATATATACCAATTACACATTTTCGATTATTAAACAATAATAATTAAATATTTATAATCATATAATATATAGATAATATATAATATATAAAAAAATTTAATGTAAAATATTTTTTTTTTATTTGTACGTCATTAAAAATTAATAAAAACTTTTTCTTTTTTACAAGAATTATTTTAATGCTTTGTATAAAAATTAGTAATTTATATTACTGAATGTTAATTATTTTCAAAAATATATTTCTTATTTAGTCATTTAATAACAAAATATCATTTTTCCTTTGTTAGTTTAATTCATTTATCATTCAGCACATATAACCATTGCACATTTCAGATTTTTAAACGAAACAATTTAAAATATTTTCTTATTTATTCGCCATTAAAAATTAATAAACATTTTTTACAAAAGAAATATGTTAGTGATTTTTTAAAAAAATAGTAATTTATATTTCAAAATGTTAATTACTTTCAAAAAATATATTTTATTTAGTCATTTTAATAATTGAGAAAGTGTTTTTTTAAATAATATATTCATACTTTCTGCTGTATTAAAATTCTATTATTATGTTAATTAAAGTTCATACTAATTTAAATTAGAAATGTAAATTTAAAAAAATCGTTTCTCTTACTTTTGCAGTTGAATTTTATATCAACAGACACGTATAATTACATTGAATTTAATTTTATTGAATCACTAATTAAAATAATGTTTACTCTCACATAATAAGACATTTAATTATTTAAAATTCACAGTTTTTCTCGTAAAGTTTATTAGGCCTCATTTTAAATAATATTTCATTTTAATTTAAAAACTGATGTGTACATATTGACTGAAATTAGTTGCTCAAATAAAACCCAATTATCACTTATTTAGATAACGAATACTTCAAAATATTAAAAAGAAGTTTTTAAATAAAGCTGTTTGTTTTATATTTTAAGTTAGAAATTTAATTTAAAATGACAAATGACTTTTAGTTAAATATATTTTAATAACTTACCGTCAGTCAACTCAGATGTCGAATTGTCAATGTATTGTTCGAAGAACACTGCATGCATTAATACCATCAACACATCGAATCAATTTTACCTGAGGGCATATTATATGAGATGGGAATATTCAATGAAAGACAAACACTTTTAAAATTAGATTTTTGAAAAGCAATTTTAATATTTATTGCCATATAATTTTTTCCATTACCTTAGGCAAATATTCGGATGGTGGCAAAACCTCCTAACTTTTCAATGTCAAAAGCAATTTAGAGGGTAATTGTAATAAAAATGCAAAGCATTTCTCATTACGATATCCCATCCTCCCACCCATAACTTTCCAATGCATTTACGAAACAAATTCATCCTCCCTACCCTACTGCCCCCCGCTGTCATAATTGTAAGACAAACACCGTCGCACCTTTCTCGTTTGATCTGTCATTTTCTTCGAAAATTTTTATTTTTATCGTCTGGTGGCGTAAAAGAAGTAAGTAGTGGGGGATCTGGCAACTCTGGAAAGAATTCCCTTATCTGGAAAAGTCTTTGCAACCAATCGATGAAGCCTAATTTTCATTTGAGGCTCAAAGCTCTTATCGAAGAAGAATGCAATTTGGAAAAGTTGAACTCTGTTTCTGACATTTTCTCTCTTTCTCTCTCTCTCTCTCTCTTTCAACCTTCCTTCTTCTCTTTTTAATAGTATGCCATTATTTCGTTTTTTCTAACCTCGCGGCGCTTATTAAATTAATGCAATTTTCCACCACATCAGCCCTTTTGGGTGTTTACTTTTCCAGTGCTTACAGAACCGTGAAATAACCCATGGAAAATGAAGAGAAGATCGCTATATAAAAGCACATCTTCCTGCTAAAGGATTGATTTTTTTTTCTATCTGTTCGCGCGCTTCGATTTCTTTACCACCATGTCAGCAACTAATGTTAAGTGGGCAGGATGCAATTACTATTCTTTTCTTCTTTGTTTTTGGCAACCGTGCAATTGAATTGAGTATGTGCTGTATCTTTAATGGGGGGAACTGATGTACAAGAAGATTTCCGAATAATCGTCCACAAAATATTTTTCTAAACCTTTCCGGTTTATCTTTTATTTATTTATTTATTTTTTTTTTTTAATTTTTGGTTGAGTTTTTGGGGAAATGTGGTGCTTTAGACTTTTCGGATGCTTTTGTTTTGTTGTTTTGAGTTTTCGATTTTTTTTTTTTACCAGCAGTCATTTTTAAATTTTATTTTGCAGGAAAATTTTGCTAAGCTGCAATTTTTGTTAGAGGTTTTTTTTTTTTTTTTTTTGTAAATGTTTATGGTTGAGGCAATTTTGTTTCTAAAACTATTAGCTAATGACAAAGTTTTTTTAATCGTTTCATTAATAGTTAGTTTAAAAAAAAAAAGTTTTGTGTTCTAGTTATTTCTAAGTGTAATTTAATTAATAATGTGAGTTTTTATTTCATGTATTATAAAAAGCGTTTTATTTTTTATACTTTTATATTTATGTAGTGTTATCTTTAATGTGATCTTAAAAAAAAAGTTTAGTTCTAAAAGAATTATTTTTAAACATAAAAATTTAAGAAAAAAATAATTATAGATCAGCAACTTTTTAAAAATTAGAATTTTGTGAAGAGCATTGATTCTTTATTTTAAGAAAACAATTAAAATATTTCACGAAATTTCAATATTTTTTGTATTTTATTATCTTATATTATTCATTGACAATGCAAAAATTATTTTTGTTAAATACAGAATATTAATTTAATTTTTATCATGTGAACATGATTATATCCTGGTTAGGGTCCTTGACGTTATCCGAAAATAACGGGGTCAAGCAAATAAATCTCCATTACAAATTTTAGCTCCAACTCTTTACCTTAACTCTTGAAATGATTCATGAATAACGTTAATCTTAGGGAATTTTTGGATAATTTGGTTTTTGATTGAAGTGTTTTGTAGTTTGGTTTTGAAGTACTTTTCATGTCTTGGCTTGAGATTTCAAACATTTGTATTTTTAATAGCTATAAGTACGAGTCGTGCGTTGTTCATTTCCTTTTTTTTTTTTTTTTTTTTTTTTGAAGTTTCATATTTATCATTTTTGGCATTTTCCGGTGCCTATTGAGCTGTATAGTACTTTATTGTATTTGGAATACTTCTTTTCTTCATTTATGCCTAGAATTTTCAAACTTTGATATATTCTTTTGGTTATTGAATGTGATAACATTTCTTGTGGAATTTGCGAATACCCTTCATTCTTTATTTACTTTTGAATACATTTATCTTACTTTGAATATTCTTTTAGAGATTCTTGAACAATTTCATTTTTTATGAAGTTCTTGATCTATCAACATTGCTATATTCATGTGGCTATTGAATTTGGCCATTCTTGTAGTATTCCAATCAATTGTTTTATATATCTTTTGCATTATTAAACATTGGCATATTCTGAGTTTATTCATCCGTTTTCTAATGTTCACACATGATAAGTTGAAATTTGTCGAGCAGATTTCAGAATTTTTTTATTTTAAATAACCTGTAAAAGATGAATTAAACAATTATTTTAAAGTCAACAAAATAAAGTGATGTATAAAAAGATGAATAAAGAGTTTAAAGTTCTTTTTAAATTCGTATCTGTTGCATCTGGTTTTGTATTATCTATAAAATTTTAAACAAGTGAAAAATTAAGCACAACATTTCTATAGTTTATTATAATAGAATTATTATCTAAAGATTCATAAGAATTGTTAATAAATCGAAACCATCATAACATGCATTAATTTCCTTGTAATAAACAACACAAGAATTAACAACCGAAATACAAAATTATTCTTTCACTTAACATTATATTTATTATCTATTTTTAGGAAATAATTAATTATATACAATATCGACTTCAAACATCTGTCAACAAGATATTGAACAAAATTGTCTTTTTGAACACCAGGTATTTGAGGGTTCAGGATTTTAGTAAAAATGTAATAGCCTTAGGCTAAAAGGCTTAGGCTTTTTTTATAATTATATTTAATTAATTTTATACAATTTTTAACAAAGCACCACCAATTATTTTATTTAAATATTAAAACAGTGTTATATAATCATGCATAATTATGTTTATTTCGTTATTTTTTTCCAGTTTTTTTTTTTATTTTTTATTTTATTATTTTTTATTATTTTTAATCTATTATTTTCCCAAACATACCCTGCAGAATTTTAGACCGCTGAATTAGGTGATTAGGTGGTAATGAAAAGGCAAAAAAAAAAACAAATGGATTTTGTGATTATTTTTGAAAAATTATCTCGAATTCATTACGTTTCTAACGTAACATAACATACCTTTCTTAATATAACAATCTTTACATTTGATAAAATAATTATAATTCTATTAAAATTGATTATAAAAAATGTAAATAAAATTACAAGTGAACACCACCACCCATTTTTGACGAATTATTTTGTAAGCAAGGAGTGACCTTTCAAAATAACACTTGATAGATTTTTATATATTTCTTAACTTTCTTAGATTTTAGATACTCTTTTTTTATCCATTTTTGTATGCTTAAAAAACGAGTTTTTGCAAGTCATAAAATTAGAATATTTATGATTTTCTCGGTGAAACTAATGATAAATAAGTCTGAAATGCATTGGAATGTCTTATTTGCCAATGAAAACGAATTTAACATTTTGTGTTCCAGTGGACATATAATTGTATGAAGTAGAAAAAAAAAATTAGAAAATTAATTTTAGCACAGCAAAGTATGCCGGTGGAGATAATCTTGTGTAGGGATATATTACGCACAATTATTGGGACTATTTATTAGGACTAAGTAATTTGGTATTTATTCATGGCATACTAAATCCTGCTGCTTAATTAAATATTTTTTTAAATTTCAAATTATCAGCTCATAATGTGGGTGTTGGAAACAACATTATTTTTATCAAGATAACGATCTTAAGAAAATAGTTATCTAGTTTCTGGTAAGTTTCTTAAGTTTGTCAAGTAAATTTAATTTTACTTTTGACTTTAAAATATTTAATGTAGTTTTATTTAAAAGTTTTTAGACATTACTTAAAAATTATCAATCTGAAATATTCATTTTTATTAACAGATGAAGTAGTGTTCTATTGAAATTGTAAGTGTGAGAATAGTTTTGGGATACGCAGTATAAGACCATTCAGAAATACTTATCACTTAACTGAGAATTTGTAGAATAATGAAGCAATTTATAATAAGAATAAGATTCTTTATGAATTATAAAGTTCCTTTAAATAATATAAAGAAAATATTATAATTTAAATCGTAAAGCTTTTTGTAAAATAGATACTGATAAAACTAAAAAAAATAAATATTAAAACGGGGTCAAACATTTGTGATATTAAGATTCAAATGGCAGATGCATAAAATATGAGAGAAAATTATTTCAATTATAATAATTAATAGAATAAGAATTTTCTATAGAATATTTTGATAAGAATTCTTAAAAAACACTTAAAAAGATTATATAATAATTATGAAGGATAATTTCATGAAATGATTAAATAAATTATAATAATACCAATTAATCATGAATTTAAATTCTGAAACATATTTCAATTTTATTCATACAATGAGCAAAAGGTAGATTTTTAAAAAGTGCAAACAAAGAAAGAAAAATAACTGTAAGCATCGGAAAAAGTTTTTGATTTCTTTTCTAACTATTTTAAAATTTATTTCGCTCGGGAAGTTAAATTTGTAATTGATCGGATCGAATCATGCTATCGCTACTATGGTTTAAAGCTTTCCATTTGAGTAGCCATTCGATCAATTTTTGAAGATAAAAATAGGTTTCATTTTTGTCCTTGATATTGTGACCTTTTCCCGATCGCTGGAAAATTGTAGGCCCCCTTTATTTTAGCTATTTCGCCTGACTGATTCTTAAACGAATTCGAGAACTTTCCGTCCCCTTCCGCTGCTAGTGCACGTGACGTTTTCTATCATATTCTAACTGGTAAGAATGAAAAAAAAAAAAAAAAAAAAAAGGTGATTGGAAATAAAAGGAAATTCTTTTTAAATTCCATTTCTGTTCTTAAAAATAAGAAAAATTACTTTTTTTCCTTCTATTTTATGAGCAAATGTTATGGTTCTTACTGTAATCGATTATTTCAGTAGTTATTTAATATTTGAGCTTTGGTATTTTAAAAATAATGCAATGGAATAGTTTTGACGATACGTATTATATTTCTTCTGAAATTTTAGGCTTATAAAATTTATAATTTTGTTTTGAAAACCAGTTTTTGATCACTTTATTTGGACTCGTAACTATTGATTTGCATTCTTGCGAACAGACGTAGTGTATAATAAATACAATTTGTATTCGTGCTAATAGAAACAATAAATAAAATCTGTATTTTTTCTAATAGATACAGTGTACAGTAAATACAATCTGTATTCTTTTAATAGATGCAGTGTATAATAAATACAATTTACATTCTTTCTAATAGATACATGGTTTAATAAATACAATTTTCATTCTCGTTAACAGATACAGTGCATAATAAATACAATTTGCATTTTTTGCTAATAAAGTGTATAATAAATACAATTTGTATTCTTGCTAATAGATACAGTGGACCCCAAAAGTGTTCGCACATTTTAACAAATTCGAATTCATTTAAAAACCATTATTTTTCAAATCAACTCCATGTAATTCTGAATAAAAAATTGGAAAAGAAGAGTTAAAAATTTGGATTTTTGAATAATTTTTTCAAGCTTATAAAAAAAAAATTCGCATTTCAAAGCTTTAAATATTTAATTAAATTTAATGATCGTCAATCACACTTATATTTTTAATTATTTTTAATTTAAAATGAGCTTATTTTAAGTGACTATTTTAAATTTAAACTTCTCATTATTTTCTCCGATGTTTTATTCAATTTGAAAGGTCTGCTTTATTTTATTACAGATAAATAAAAATATTTCAAATAAAAGTATTTCAAATTCAAGGCGAGCACATTAAACATAAATTAGATTTAAAAATGCTAAATTTGTCAATAAAATAAATGTAAATTCTATTTTAAAGATACATTTTATCTCTCAGAATACAAATTCAATTCGATGAACTATTTTATTTATACAAATGTAAATCGTAGTAATCGTAAATGTTTTAAATTCAGAATTGTTTAACATTGTAATAGAATTCCGTTTCTAAACTTAAACTTTACAATAAATTCAGCATAAATGAATAAAAAATGTTCCAATGTTGCAGATGGATACTTTGTTGCTCATACTACTGGTAATCAAGATACTTCATTATTCAGAAATTGGACGCTTATTATTGTCTTTAATTAAATATAATTTAATTCCACAGATTAAAAGATTCATTCGATAAATTTTTTAAAATATAGATTATGAAGTATAATAATAAAATGTATTATATTTGTAGTGAATTAAATATCACTCAACAACTGAAAATTACTCCTTTTTCCACCTCATCAAAACAAAAAAAAAAAAAAAAAATTAACTAAGAAATTAAATTATTCTTTAAATATAAGAAACTTTTCTTTGTAAGCATGTGGATGACACAAAATAAAAACATAAGGAGATAACAAACTATATGTACTGTAACGTCTCGGCCTATAACGGTATCTATAACGGCTTCAAGAAGAGGGACCACTTTTAGGATCATGGGAACACCTTAATTTTTATTTACAAACATTATATATTTATACATATATAAATAATGAACTCTGAATTATTACGCAAAGAAATTAAAGTTAAAAATATAAATTTTATCACAAGTGCACGATTAAATCACAAGTGCAGTACACTCCAAGGTCGGAGATTTTCAGAATTTATCGAGTCCACGCCATATCTAATTGCCTGGTCTGCGGCAGACCTTAATTATCACGCGACGTGATACATGAAACCACAAGGGATTCACTTTGAAAAAGCAGCCAGGAAACTTCGACCTATACGGTCATTTCAGAGAAAAAAAGAAAAACAACACTTTTGTGATAGACTCGTCGCAGAACTCTCTCTCTTTTCCTCTCCAGCAACTTACCTTTAAAAACATCCGTCAAGAGGGGAGGGGGGCAGACTTCCCTCCCTTCTCATTGGAACTAGACATTCCTCAGCTCGTAGTCGATTACCAAGACGAGGGAACATCTCATGGTATAGTGTCCATATTCAATCTATAGTTGTTTCCCCCTGTCAAGGTCGCACTGACATTTGCTAATTTTTATGAGTCTCATTATACATGAGACCGAATACCTGCTATCAGATTTGAGTGGTAGTCTGTTCTCATTAGTACAAACCCTAATTGCATGTAACTGCCCATAATACTGCTTGTCTGCTGTCAACTTTGAGTGATAGGTTGTTATTATATACTTGTAAAACAACATACATTCCTCTCTCCTAGGAATGAAATGCCCAAAACTCTTCCTCTAAGAAACATGCTACAGCACCGTCATAATACTTTTAATAAACGTGTATCAAAGTTATATATATATATATATATATATATAATGATGTGATATATGATGATGATATATATCATCATATATCCCAAATGATGATTATCGTGGAAGTTAATCATTCCTGCTTCATTGGAGTACTAGCTGACAATGTTAGCATATAGAAACATATATGCATTAAAAAACATATATGAAATGAAAAACATATATGAAACATATTCATTATTGCAAACTGGACAAGCCGACTACAGCAATATCATACAGTTTAGTGAGCTGTATTTACACCAAGGAGTTTGAGCAACAATTTGCGAAATGTCTGCAAATTATAAGCATGGTGTACCCCTCCTGAGGCTTGTGACTGGTTCGACACTTTCCTCATCGATGCCCAAAACCTTGATGAAAATGCGGCTTTAAAGTATCAACCATACATCGATAGTTTCTAAAAATTCTGCTCAGGTGATATATGACTCATTGATGGAAAAAATTACCTCGTGGGCATGCATCATTTTTATTAAAAACAAACAACAACAAACAAACAATTACAACATTTTTTATTCATTTTTGACTTCGGTGATAACAAACAATGTTAAATATGTATAAATATACTAAATATAAAAAAATCACATTTTAAAATGTAATCTCTTAAATAACCTAGATATTGTAGAAAAAAACAGCATGGACAATGCTACTAACACTGTTAATACGATGAGCTTGACCATCGACAGCAAATACGTCTATACTATACTTTTCGATAGTTTCCCGAAAAGATAGCACTTTAGCAATGTCAAAAGTTTGGATAAGTGTGTTTCCCATATGAGCTCGTTTGATAAAAAACAATATAAATGGACTGGAACTTTGTCCATGCTGTTTTTTTGAGAATGTGTTTTTTTGTGAAATGTGTGAATGTGAAGTTATTTTTTTTTTCACAGAGTATTAGTAATATGTATGATAATCTTCACCAATGGGCACAAAGGGGTAGATGCTAATATGACCTCGAAAAAAAAGATAATGGTGATGTGCAACTGTTGTGATTCACACTTGATTTTTAAAAAAGTTATAAAATTATTAAAGAAAAAAAAAACACTGCCAAAAGCATGATACAATACATAGAACATTTGAGATATGTGACCTAGATCAAGAAAAATTTTACTGCATCATGACAATACCTGACGATGTTTATCCAGAATAAATATCTAAACACCTTGCACGATGATCCGCTTCGCCATCCATATTACCCATACTTTTCACAAACCGAGTACAATTTTTCTTACTCATTTAGACTATTTTACGAAAAAATATTCAAAGAAACAGCCATGAAAAACAGTTTTGAAGCATTTCTTTGGCCCACAGCATCAGGTTTCAATGTAACAGGCATAAGTGTTTTGGTATATCGAAGGCACAGATGATACCCATTTAGTTAAGTAAAAGCCAATTTTTATAAAGTTGTTCGAAATCCAGCACAAATAAATAATATAAAGTTGTTGTTCCAAATCCGGCATTTAATCTGCTGCAAACTAATATATTATCAAAGTACATTCTTTCCTTTTTTAAGAATAAGACAATTAAATATTTTATGTTCCTATATTGAAAATGTAGTTCCTGGAATGCCTGTAATCAATTATGTATAATACTAAATATAAAAACATCACATTTTAAAACGTAATTTCTTAAATAACCTAGATATTGTAGAAAACAAACTAATTCTTCTAATATATATAGAAATGAATATATATTTTTATTCAAATGCAATGCAAATAATAGACAAAAAAATCAAATAGAAATATTCATTCAAAAAAATATTCAACTATATTTCTTATTAACTCAATTTGCATTACATTACAATACATTTATAAATTACACCAGATATTCTTTATTTCATTCAAATATTTATGTATAGAAATATAACTAAAATCAATATGCATGCAAATTTATAAGTATCATCATTGGAATGCATTTTGAAATTTTTTTTCCATTTTAGTCTCTTTTTATATAAAAACTTTCTTAACTCCATTTGAACTAGTTAGTTTATTTGCAAAATTTCTTGCATATCTAATTTTTAAATGGCTTTTACATTACATTGTTCAGAATTTTAAAAGTAGATATTAATGCATGTCATTAGTAGTATTTTATGCATTTTTATCATTCTAATTTAAATTACATTACATCATGCAAGAGTTGAATGTAATGTAAGTGCTGCTTTAATGCCTAGAAACAAAATAGTAACTTTCTTTTATAATGTAAAACATTTTATACAAAAAGTAATAAAAACTAACAATAGAAAACACCCATTTAACTTGATTCAAGTTTAAGAAGAAGAAATGGATTTAAGATGTAATGAAAAGAAGCTTTAAGTGTACATTATACTTATAATGAGAGAACATTTTCTGCTCCGCTCAATACAGTTTTTTCATTTCTTTTAGAGGAGTTTAATAAAGCACAAAAAGAAAGAAAAACATTTAAGAAATTTAAAAAACAATACAAAATTTTGTGTTTTATTTTATGCAGTTTTGTTTATTTATTTATTTTTATACTTTATTTTTAAGTTGCAAATATCTTTTTCAGAGCAATTAAAGATAATTTAAGAGCGTCTACATTTAAAGTGCCTGTATTTTAAATTACATATTTTGGATTTAGCTTTATTTCTTTCAATTAAAATTTCTTCTAAGTTGAAATAATTTCATTCTAAATAAAAATAAATTTTAAATGAAATGAGTTAAGTATTCTTTTTTTTTTTTTCGAGATAAAAAATAAATTCAGCTAAAGATAGTTTTAAAATTAATGTTACATTAACATTTGGCAAAAATTAACAAAAATATATAAAAAAGTATGTTATGATAATCATAGTTACATTACGGTTATTCAATACAAATAAAATGGTGGTATTACATTAATTAAATAAATTATATTAACTAAATTTTATTTGTACTATAAATATTTTATTGAATACATTTAAAATAATCAACATTTTGTATAAAAAAAAATGTTGCATAACTGTACAGTTGAAATTTTATTTATAACTTTTAATAAAAAGAATATGGAAATTCTAAAAAAAAAAAATTGCCTGAAATTAATTGCATTTTAATGTATTCGATGATTTTCCTTTTCATTTTAATTACAATTTGAAACTAAATGGAATTACAATTTTTACAGTTTTCGAGATATATTTTTCTATTTATATCATTAAAATTTGCTCATCATTAAAATTATTTTAAATAAGTGATAATTAACAAAAGTGTAAAAAAAAAAAAAAAAATTTTAATAGTAAAATAAAAAGTTAGATTTCTTTTTTTGGTGAACTCATTTACAATTTTTTTTTTTTTTTTTTTTTTTTTGGATAAATAAATTAAATTTTATTTATTGTATTATTATACATGTATAATGGATCTTGCATATCGAGTTACATATTACTTTAAATAACATAAAATTATCAACCTTAAATCGGAAGGTTCAATTCAGACATGTAAAATGATACAATTTTCTTCAGGTAAAAAATATATATATATATATATTTATAAGTAAAAAATACCGTTCAAATTTAAAAGTGGTAATATAATTAATGTTGCGATAATTAACGTTAATGTGCGCTGTTAATAGTATAGTTACTTAATGTATATTAACACTTATATATATTAGTACTTAGTGATGTATATTAATACGTAGTATTTATCAGTACATATATGATATACATTAGTACTTAATAAAGCAACTATTCGTTTAGACATTTTTACACTAAAATGAACGTCAAACAGAATGAATGTTAATTCACTTCTAAATGAAACATGAACAATGTTATAAGTCATATTCTTACATTGTTTATGTTTCATTTAGAAGTCAATTTCTAGCCAAAGTGCACGGCATATTATTAATGAATACCTAGTGCAGTCCATCTCTTATATTATATATATATATATATATATATGGGGCTTTGTGCTGAAGCTAATGATAAAATTGCATGCCATATGTAATTAGAATAACATGACATTTATGTCTAAATAAAATGAATTGACATGACAGTAATTCATTTCTCTTAGTATACAGTGTATGGAAGATAATACATTGTATTTCTACCTGTAAGAGCAGTTTTAAGCAATTTCCAACTTTTCATGCGAATTCGATGCTGTTTGATGCTTATTATTTTCATCATTTTGTATATGAAATGCATCATACTTATTAACAATGCGAATACAATAATAATAATAATAATATAACTTCAATGATTCAATGATTGTCAATCCTACCGCAGTGCTGGTATAGGGAACCATCTCTCGAATATAATAAACCGATTTCCAACCTGCAGAGTTATCTTCCGCAATTTCGACTTAGACGCAGAACATTGGGCTTTAGCGGATTTTAGAACTGATATAGCTCAATTCAATCCTTAAGTTTCTAGTCGGTAGGTCTCTGATCAGTCTCTTTAGTTTTAATCATGAAAATCAGTACCACGAAATTAAAAAAATTATACTGATAACCCCAGTATCGTCTTTGCAAAAAAAAAAAACCCGATTAAAATACTGATTTTATTAGTATTCATTAAATAGCATATATAATTAATAAAACACATACTTATAATATTAGTTTATTATATATTTTTAAACGAATTTCTACAATCAGACAAAAAAAATATTACGATGTTATTTAGATAATATATAATGAGACATTTTTTTCTCAGAAAATTTGTCGAGTTTTTAAATAAATTAATTAATTAGTTTAATTGCTTTTCAAATTAAATCTATGTCTAATATCAACAACTTATCTTTTCAAAAATTGAACCCATAACTGCTTTAAAAATGAATCATTTGTTTTAATTTGCTACGGTTTGGTTCGTCATTCTACGATCATTGTTTGAACACCTTAGGTTAATTAGACTGGAATATTCAGCTTAACATGGACTCGAAACACTAATAAGCATCCATGTCACCGCCAGAATTCAACCTGAAGCTTGTGGTACCAAAGGGCAGAGTACTAGCCAGTTGGCCATAATACCACTCGATTTATTAAGGTTAACGACGAGTGGAAACAAAACAAATGTATAAATTATAAAATAATTAGGAATCTTTACTCAGAATTTGCCAATGATGTAAAAAGTAACACACATTTAGAAACAATATTTCACTTTTCTATAGCTTAGAATGAAAGTTTATAATTATACATTGTTGAGACTTATTTCATTTAGTTTGTTAAGAGTGTTAATTCACACTTCTTTTGAACATAAATATTAGTAATACTATGTTAAAATATTTAATAAACGAAGGATTTAAATACTTCTTCAGTCATTCATTGCAAGCAATTACAGCTTTAAACGCTATTTTCCGACACTCTTCTACAAATTTCTAAAAGACTTAAAATTCTATCACTCAGTTTAAAGTCAGTCGCCGTCGATGCTCCATGACATCTTATAACCAGCGTCCATGATTGAGAAATTTGATTTCTGGTAAGTGTACCATGTTATTCTGTACCAGGAACCAGCCGTCCGACAAAGTTATAAATGATCCGGGCTCTCCATACTTTGCGATGCTTAAGCGCTATAAATAATAAGTGCTGTCGTGTATTCTAAGGCACCATGTCTTTATCGCCTGCTTTGGCCTGACAGTTTTGACAACGTTTTGAACGGTAAATGGGATACATGACTGTAGAGGATACATGGATTTCGGTTTTATCTTATTTTGTCTTTTACTTTATTTCTGGCTAAAAAAATATGGCCTTTTTTTTTTGCTTTCTGGATAGGAGCTTGTTATTTAAGATATGCATATTCAGTATCGTTTTTAAAGGAAAAGCTTTTGAGACACTTTGTCCTATCCTTAAACATGCCGTTAAGTAAGCACTCTGTACGTGCCATTAAGGATGATATAGCACAATAAATTATTCGTATATTACCAGAATGTAGGAGGACATAAATTTACTTTTTAGGTTTAATAGATAGTTTAATATGAAAATTTTAAAAGAATCATTTGGGAGTAAAATATTAATATATGTTTTAATAAAACTATTTGCTTTATTTATTTTGAATAAAAAAAGCTTTAGTTTTAGTGTAATAAGCTTTAGTAAATAGTTACGGTGTTTTTGGTTTGGTTTGTCGCTCTTGTGCACATAAGAGTTAAACAAACCGGGACCTATTGCTTAAAGTGGAGTACGAACCAATAACAAACATTCATGCCACAGCCAGAATTCCAGCTTGAAGGTTGTGATACCATAGAAAGAGCACTTGCCAATTAGCCATCAAAACACTCAATTTACAAATGTTAGTGACGAGTGAAAACAGAACAAAAGTATGAATTATAAAATAATTAGCAATCTTTACCCAGAATTAGCCAATAATGTAAACGTAATACACATTTAAAAATACATTGCTGCCGAAAAAAGTCATAGCTTAGAAAGAATACTTAATTTATGTATTGTTGAGATTTATTTCATTTACGTTGGTAAGAGTTTTAATTCACACTTCTTTAAACATAAATATTAGTAATACTATGTTGCAATATTTAACAAACGAATAATTTAAACCCTACATAAGTCAGACAAGCAATTATAGCTTTAAACGCTATTTTCCGATACTCTTCTACAAATTTCTAAAAGACTTAAAACTCTATCGCTCAGTTTAAAAGTCAGTTGCCGTCGATGCTTCCATGACATCTCATAACCAGCGTCCATGATTGAGAAATTTGATTTCTGGTAAGTGTACCGTGATATTCTGTGCCAGGAACCAGCCGTCCGACAAAGTTATAAATGATCCGGCGTCTCCCATACTTTGCGATGCTTAAGCGCTATAAATAATAAGTGCTGTCGTGTATTCTAAGGCACCATGTCTTTATCGCCTGCTTTGGCCTGACAGTTTTGACAACGTTTTGAACGGTAAATGGGATGCATGGCTGTAAAGGATACATGGATTTCGGTTTTATCTTTTCTTGTGTTTTTACTTTTTACTTTTGGCTACGAAAAATGGCTTTTTTTTTCCTTGCTTACTTTCTGGATAGGGACTTGTTACTTAAGATATGTATTTTTAGTATCGTTTTTTTAAAGGAAAAGCTTTTGAGACACTTTGTCCTATCCTTAAACATGCCGTTAAAGAAACATTCTGTACGTGCCATTAAGGATGATACAACATAATAAATTATGTAAGAACGTAGGAGGATATAAATTTATTTTCTGGTTTAATCCATGATTTGTTCAAAATTTGTTATGGAAAATTTAAACGAATCATTATATGAGTGAAAGATTAATATATGTTTCACGTGTTTTAATAAAACTGTTTGATTTATTTATTTTAAATAAAAAGCTTTAGTTTTAGCGTAATAATAAGCTTCAGTAATTAGTTATGGCGTTACAGACCTTATTGTAAAAACTAGTAGAGAGAAGAATATGTATTTTTGTAGCAATATTTCACATCAATATTTAAACTACTTATATTTAGACACATAATAGCGAATATGTTTTAAAAATTTGTATTTTTCTTATGAAATGTAAATATTGACTTGAGTAATGATGTCGAAAGAGAAAAACATTATGAAATTTCTGAAGATATAAATTTATTCAAACATTTTTGATATTGAAATACTTTTGCATATACGATTTACCGTGTTTGTTTTTTCAATTTTTCTTTTTCTTTTTTAAACAACACATTAAAAAATAATAATAAATGTATCGTGCTGAAACATATAAAACATTTTTTTTTTTCATTTCAATAATAAAATCGTTATGTTTAAAATTTCAAAAAATATTTGAAATCAGTTGGGTTTTTTTGTAATTCTTTTAAATACAACTCAATGCAAGATTTTAAAAATATATATATATCAAGCACTTTTAATATTTGTATCTTTTGTCATGTTCATTTAAAATTTTATTTGATCATGTTGCTACTGTGATATTTATTTTTTAACATGATTCCACAGAATAAAATACGAAAGAGACCCGAATTGTTGTGAAAAGAATATGAAATATTGTGCTTGGCAAATTATATTTCGCTACGTTTCTGTGCTAGAAATTTTAAACAAACCAATTACACTTAAAGCTTTAAGAGAATTAATGGACCTATGAAAAATTTATAAATATTTATACAAACATTTTCTGAAGACATGATTTACAAGTACATAGCTAAAATTATAGAATTTTGTTGAAATTTAATACAAATCCACAAAATATTATTACTTGCATTGATACAATCAATCATTCTTAGCTTTAAATTCATGGATCCCTCGGGGATTTATGGGGTTGAAAGAGAAAAATTATTTTCACTTTTAATATTACTGAGCTCTTATTTGAATGCATGTAATCTATGCAATAGTCACAATAGTAGTATTTGTATCTATGATCTCAAATACAAATGATACATTTTGGTATCACATAAAGGATCTGTGCATTTTGTATCACAACTACATACTATCATTAATAATTTAAACGTATATCAAATATCAGCAGGTAGAGTGCGTCACTAAACTAATACTTAAGTAACTATTATATTATTCATATATTGAATTACTCAGTAAAAACGTTTACGAACTAATTGAAAATGCGCACACTCTTAATTTGGTTGCTTAGTAATTGAATTACTTTTGTAAAAATCTAGGGTAGATACCTTATTGCACTAGATGGTTAGGAGGGAAATTTTTTAATGTCTCGCTTCATGGCGAATGAATGCTGCATTATTGATGCATTGCACACATTTTATATAAACCTTTTATGAATGCTGCATTATAGACTCCCTGTACACTATATTCTATATAAGCCTTTTATGAATGTTGCATTGTTGATTCACTGAACATCATATTTTTATATTTATTCATAAATCTCGCATTTGAATAAGCTAAGTTATAAGCACTTTTAATTTAAGCCTTTAAATATAATGATTTGAGAATAGATTATAAATCACTTATTTATTCTAATTATTTTGAATCAATCTGTGCGATACAGTACATGAATATTTCGTATGAATTAAAAGTATGAAAGTAGTTATGAAAATTGCAGGTCATTAAAACTTCTACTTCCCTATTTAATTTAGGCCCTTTTAATCTTAAAGTATCTTTACCATCAGATATTTCATTCCTCGAGGTCAAAATGGTTATATTTTATGCCTTTAATCAGAAAACCCTTTCAGACAGCACTTCTTTTAAGTCTTGCTCGTCGCGTGTTTGTGGCCCATCATCTAAATATCAAGGCCCGAACTAAGACGAGGTACGAAACAATTAAAAATTTACGACAGGCCGAGACAGGTGGAATACCCTGCAGGTTCGTAACAACCCTAAATCCTTAGCAACGTAGGGGAACACAAAAAGCGACAGTGATTAAATGCACTATTGTCAACACACCGGTTCTTTCATAATTTCCGTTCACGTTATACTTCCAGCACGATTTAACATGCGAAGGAAAATGTCCAGCCATTTTTCAATCGCAGATTTCTGCACCTTACATTATGGTGCAGAAATAAGTCTAGTTACAATAGGGTTACAATATTTTATGAGATTTTTTTTTACCAGTGATTAAAAAATATTTTATGAGAATTCTTTTTTACCAGTAATCAAAAATATTTTAGAGAATCATTATGGATTTGTAAAAATATTATAGAGTGTCCATAAATAGTTTAATCCATTTTAATGTCAAGGATCAAGCTTGTAAAATGTAAATGGAATTAACAACTACTTTTTATTAACGTAAATCATATAAAAACGTAAAATATAATTAACGTATATATAGTTATAACGTTAATATAGTTATAACGTACATATAGTTATATATTAACGTAAATATAGTTCGAAACTCTAAAATATTTTGTTAGTAACATTCGTTTGGTAGTCGTTGATAGTAACATTTTATCCATTCCTGTCACTTATTATTTTTTATAGTATAGTCTCATATTCAATACAAATTCAAGTTTTGCATGTTTGATTTAAATGTAAAAACCTAAATTAAACTTAAAAGAATAATTGTATTTATACTTCCGGCACGATTTTTAACATGGAAAGGAAAATGTCCACCCAATTTTCAATCGAGATTTCTGCACCTTAGCTTATGGTGGAGCAAGTTCTTGTGACCTTAGGGTAGCAATATTTTATTAGAATTTTTTTATCTGTAATTAAAAAAAATATTTTAGAGAATCATTATTGATTTGTAAAAACAATGTAGAGTGTTGAAATGCTATATGTAGTGCAATTTCATTGATAGTGCATAATTAAACTTTATTTCACATGGTGAGTTTGATAGTGTTTTGTATTATGAAATCAAGCAATCTTTAAGTCAAAAAATAAATCTTTTTTTAAATAACAATACGTTTTTTCTTTATAACCATACAAAAGTAAATCTTTTTTTTACTAGTATATTAATTTTATCAATATTTTTATTGTTAATTGAAATATTTTATTACATGTATTTAATAACCTTTTTTTGCATACAGTTAGTATGTAAATAAATAGTATAGAAGCATATTAGAGAACATATACCAGAAAAAATTAAATAAATAAATAAATAAAAATAAAAATAAAAATTTATATTTAAAAATGAATGAAATCCACTCTTTTTAATAAAGTTAAAAGAAAACAAATTTCAAAGCAATAATTTTGTATACATTCCTGTTAGCAATATTAAACTGAAAATATTTACTTCCTATATGAAAGAACATCCTCTTCCTCTGAAATTCAAATAAATTATTTTACCCCAGAAATTTAGTTAAATTTATTCAAAGAACCTACACGTAAACTTGTTCAGATTCAATAAATAAAATTGAAACCAACAACAAAAAAGCACCAAAATAAAAACGGTTTTCATTTCAACAGCAACAAGAATTTCTCGTGCACTCTCAACCGAGCGAACTGATAGTCGGAAACGTACAAAATCGTTTAACTGTCTGGAAGAAAATTACACATTCATTCCGTTTATTTTTCGTTTAGAAAAAAAAAAAAAATATTCCATGGAGAACTTTATTTGATTGAATGGGCACCAAACCTTTGCGTAGCCAAACATGAAATCCACTCTTATTATAAGTCCATCTGGCAAGAACGCATTCGAGAAAGGAAAGAACATTCGAATTCAATGTTGCGAATCTTAAAAATGTGTTTTCACCCTTGTCTATACACAGAAAGAATTTAAAATATGGAAACAAATATTCGGAAATCCAAATAGTATAAATTTATTTCGAACTATCGGCGTTCCATTATTCCTCAACGATCGAACCATCTGGGCACCAAAAAGGAAATAAGAGCTCTGTGTAGTCAAGCAATGAAACTGGAGCATAGGGTATAGAATATAGGAGAACAAACCATTTAAGCCAAAATGCTGGAGATACCTCGGAGTAAGGGTAGAGTTCTTTTATTTTTATTTCCTTTCTTTCTTTTCTTTCTCTTTTTGTGACAAAATGCATTACTTTCGTAACACTAAAACTTGCAGAAAAGGTTCCAGAACAGCCGCTGAGACAACAGAATTTATTGTAGCTGAGAAATACCAGTTTGATTTCGTGGAATAAAACGTTCTGGATATGGAAGAATTCAGAAAGGAGTCGTTTAACATTTTTGGAAATGGAATTTGTAATTTAACATTTGTCCTTCTATATATTTATTAAATATATCGACCTGTTTGCATGCAGAAATAAAAGTTCATGTAATATCTTAAAAGACAACATGAGCTGTGAGTGCTTTAATTAAAATATAAACCATTCTGTTTTTATAAGAATATCTAAGAACGTCAAAAATTATTTGCAAAAATTATTATTCAAGCGTGTTATTATTTTCCTAATAAAACACATTACACGCAAAAAAAAAAAAAGCAACTAAGATTAAAGTTGAGAAAATTTGTAAAGTATAGTCCGGAATAAAACATTCTAGATACAAAAAACCTCATAAAATGTATTATTAACTATACATATCTTCAATATAACATGCACAAAAAGTAATTTTCTACATTTCTGTTTATATATGATAAATCTGACCATCCTCATTTGAAAATGTCTGTTGTAGAATAAAGGTTTATATGTCATAAAAGCAAACTTGCATTGCAGACAATTTTCCTTTCTTTCTTTTTTTTTTTTTGTGACAAAATGCTTTACTTTCGTAACACTAAAACTTGCAGAAAAGGTTCCAGAACAGTCGTTGAGACAACAGAATTTTGTATCTGAGAAATACCAGTTTGATTTCGTGGAATAAAACGTTCTGGATATGGAGAATTCAGAAAGGAGTCGTTTAACATTTTTGGAAATGGAATTCGAAATTTAACGTTTGTTCTTCTATATATGTATTAAATATCTACAGACCTGTATGCGTAAATAAATGTGGAAAAAAAGTAACATGCCTTAGAGACAACATAAGCAGCAAATGCTTTAATTAAAAGGACAAACCATGCTGTTTTTATAAGAGTATTCAAGAAAGGCAATAATTCTTTGCAAAAATTATTCAAGTGTATTATTATTTTTCTACTAAAACATATTACAAGCAAAAAGAAAAATAATCATCTAAGAAAAAATAATTTATTGTAAGGTATAGTTGGGAATGAAACATTCTAGATACAATAAAATGATAAAAATCTTATTAACTTGAAATATTTTATTAAATATTACTTTTATGTTTATATGTGATAAATCTTCTTACCTTCATTTAGAAATGTCTGTTATAGAATATGTCTGTATAGAATATGTTGCAATAGCTTGCAACGACAATTTTAGCATCAGAATGTTTCGCAAGTGCCTTAATTTTTAAAAGTGTAAGAATTAACAGATTTTGAAAAATATTAATAAAAAATAACAAATTTTGTAATGTTAAGAAATTTATTTGTAAAATATTTTAAATTGCTTTTATGAATTTGCAAAAACTTGTATTTAAACTAAACACTTTTCTTTTACTTTAAGCAACATAAATTGTTGTAGTCGAGAAATAGTTAATATCATGGAGCAAAAATTTTAGATATACCTGAAGATGGCAAAAAGTCATATTTACGTTTTTTAGAAAAAGGTAAGTAGTAACATAACTCATGTTTTTTTTTCTTGAATAAGTCTGCTGTATATTCAAAAAAAAAAAACTACCACATTCTAGGAGCAATTTAGGAGAGTCAGATGAGTTCAGCAGACGTCTGAACAATTTTATTATAAGAATGCTTAAAAATATAAGTAAGGTATATCAGCGCCAAGATTTAAAATTCCCTGAAATGGGTTAGGTACATCCATATGATCCGAAATCACTTAGCAATGCTATATCGGAAACACTTTCCTGACTTGGTAGTGTGCACAAAAAAACCCCAGGAATGAAAGGAAACCCTGCAAAGGAGTATACAGTTTATTAATAAATGTATATCAACAAAGATAGCATGATCTCCATTAACAAAGGCCAATCGGTTTCACGTAGATTCCTCCAGACTCCATTGCAGGACATCCTGGCATGATATGCTATTGCTCTAGTAATTGAATTTGTATTGAATGGTCTCTTTCCTGTTCAGAAATTACACTATTTTTCACTTCTCTTGATAGCTATTTTTCTTCTGCAGACTCATGTGCCAGAAATAAAGAAATTATGTCTTATAATCAGAAATCTTATAACTTCTGAGTTAGTATATAAAATGAGTTTCAGCGAGAACACTTGAAACTTGTACCCACGCAACGATATCTACTCCCCCTGAAATGCATTTCCTATCTTGTGTTACTAGGTGATTTAGAATTGTTTAAGATAGCGTCTCCTCCCTATAGGTTTGTAATCCTGTTCCTGAGGAACCATGTATGAATAAAAAGCATTTAAAAATTTTCCATGTTAATGCCCTTAAAATTATTTCATATATATATAAAGTTATCGTGGTTGACACATTTGTGTTTTAGATCTAATTTTTACATTAACAACTTATTATTTATATATCAGATTTGTAGTACTTTGTTTAATAGTGAAAGAAAGTACAGATGCACTAGAAGAAAATGAAATACCAATCGCAAGAAGAAATTAGTTTAAAAGAATACAATTTAGACAAAATATTTTAAAGGGTAACATTGTTATTTGATTAAAGTTTCAGTGTCACAGGTTAAATATGCGTTCAAAGAGCGATTTCAAATATGAAATGTCTCTTCTCTCTCATGAACATTAGTAATGGATGTAATCACCCCAATTTTAAATGTAAATATGCAAAATGTGCATACATTGTGTCGTACAGGCACTGTGTCTCATTTTGTGGAATGTCTACTGCACTTGGTCCGTCAAATAATGGTTTATTCTGTTGTAATACCGCAAAGAGAAGATGCATTTTTAAGAGATGTATCCACTTTGCATGGCTATTGAAAGCAAATGTCACGGAAAGGTACTATCTCGCCACCGCATACTCCGCGTGACTGTAGCGCACCCCATTGTGCCCCGCTATATATCATTCATGTCACTAACTCTATATCACCGCCATCTGCAACTACAGTAGTGTCGAACTAGACCTTGTTGGATCATGTAGTGTAGGTCTGTTATATTCTCAAATGAGCTATTCTGTAGCCAGTAGTTGTAAAAAGAAGGCCAGATGACTGCTTGGAGCCCATATATGCATCGTTGACACACTGAACGTACAACAGGATTTATGGTCTGGACAATAATTTCTTACGACAAGAGAAACACTATCTCTTCGCTATGACGAACCATCACAGTAAATTTGTAAGTTATACTGGTTGTGCTGCCATTTTTTGATCACTATTCCAGGGGATGCATTTCAACAAGATACGGCTCTTCCCGAAATCGTTGCTGTCACTCCAAGACATTCTACAGTATATCGACATGTTGCCTTTACTTTCTAAACATTTTTCTATTGAGAAGACATGATTGAACCAAAAAATCAGCATACTCCAGAACCAGTAAGGGCGTTACTAATTTGACTGATCAAGCGCAACAAGCAGGGTGCATCATTCCACAAAATTACATAGTACGACACGTATGTAACACAATTCATAATCGCCCAAATTTTCATTCAAAACCGTAGAGACTACAACGGTTATTAATGCACAAGTTATAATTTTAAGTTGCTCATTTAGCGTAATTTTTAACCTGTAGCCTTGAGATCAAATCAAATAAATATATTGCCAGGCAAATGCTTTGCATAAAGTTCATTCCTCTAAACTAATCTCCTTTAGCGTTGAGATTTCACTCCTTCCATGTTTGCATATTAAAATGCAGAACATAGAAATTATAATAACTTTTAAGTAACAATGTTCAAATTTATTAAAAAATTTAAAAAAATACAAATAATAAATTCACTGTAAGGATGTCATATAAGAATCGAATCATATTTTATCTTTCGAAAAAGTTGAATATGAAACAGATTTACATAAATAATATTAAATATAACAAATATATTTAACATATATATTAGATATTTTGCAATTTTATGTCTTGCATCTTTTGTATAAATTGAAAGAAATAGATTTCAATATCATTATGAACTTATTATTAGTTTTTTTTAATTTTTCTGACTTTTAAATTAAATTATTTCATAAAGATATTTCATTTTTTTGATATAGTCCTTTTCTGCAATGAAAATCAATGTAATATTTATATAGATATTCCCATTTAAATCTTTTAAAACTAAATAAAGATGGAAAACTATTAAGTTAATTCCCTCATGCAGATTAAACCGACATAGTTATAATCAATATCGTGAGAAGAACTAAGCTGGCAATAGTTAAAGCCTGTTGAGCCCTCGAGTCGACAACAAAAATAATGGTCTGATTATAAACGAAGTTATAAACAGAGACCCAAATCTGAAACCGCTGAAAATAAATGATTATGTCTTTTGAGGAGATTGAGCAATTTAAATATTTGGTACAACTGTAAATAACAATAATGATATTATTGAAATTAAGATTCGAATCAATAACAGATGCTATTATGGATGACGAAACCAGATTAAATCCAATACCTGAGCATGAAAACAAAGAAACAACTATAAAAAGACATTAGTCATAACAAGGATTAAAAACCAGAGGTTTTATATAGAAGTAAATGCTTGACAATGAGCAAATCAGATGAGGATAAATTAATGACATCTAAGCGAAAACCTGAGAAGAATATTTGGACAAGAAAGAAAATGGAACTTGGAGAATAAGATATAATACTGAATTACATTAAAAATTTAGAGAACCAAATACAGTAAAAAATAATTAAAGCTCCTCAAATAAGATGGCTGAAACATATATACAGATATGAAGAAGAAACAACATTGCAAAGCCAAAAGAACGAGAATGAGAGCTTTAACGCGTATGAAATGGATGAACAAAGTGGTTAGGGAACGTTGGTGTTTTGCGGTGGAGGATATAAGGGTCAGATATGTCAAGCTGGTTGAGACGACTAAGACAACCTTAGCCTGGAGCTGCCTGTGTAGAGTTTAAGCAGAAGAAGAATTCACAATCTATTTTAGAATCAACAAATCCAGCCACGGACATTAAATTCGCTAAATAATATTTATTAATGTTCGAAAGTTCTTTCCAAATCAAACGCAGCTTTTTTCTGTTTCATTTGTAAAAGATTGAAATAAAAAATATACGATCTCTTTTTTTTTATGCTTCCATATTCATTAGTTTCTTTTTACAATTTTAAAAAGGGTATTCATTCAGAACCCATGATAAGTAAAAAGTTATTGTTTGAGTATCACATAAAAGTCATGCTACTGATTACAAAATCCTTTTTTTCTGCAATGGTAATTAAATGGAATTGATATATAGCATTATAAATTAATATTCTTTGAAAAAGAGCAAAAATGTTTACAAATTTCTCATTCATTCTCATGGAACAATAAATCATTCTAAATTGATTTCTTGCATCTCAGCATGTACTTAATATACAAATTAAATATTAAATTAACATTGAACATTAGATTAGCTGTACACAGATTTATAAACTCACAGATAAATCATTTTTATTTTATCTAATATATTTTGCTTTTTGAATAATATGCAAAAACATCATTTGTATTATTTTTAATAAAAATTAATTAACAAACTTTAATTTTTACAACTTTTTATACTGGTGATTTCTAAACCAAGTTGTTGTAGAGTTACTTTTATACAAATAAATTACATCGTATTAAATTTTGCATAGTTATGTAGAAGTATTTTGAAATTATAATGTGAAATTATTTTAGAGCAGGTAACTTAGGTAGGCATGTTTTAATCGAAGCAGAAATCAATTGAAATTACTTTTAATTTTTTTTATTTAATTACCATTAATAATATTTAAATGTTCTAATTTAAAAAAAAAAAATGTAATCGCTTTAGACACAATATCGTATTAAAAGCATTCAAACCAAAACCAGGATACGTTCTTTGGTAATTAACTAAAACGAAGTTAACAGCCTAAAGTTCTTTTTTACTAATTGTTGCTTTGAAGATTTTAAATTAATGAGCAAGCCATTAATTACAACTCTTAAAGGTATTGTAAGTTAATATAAAGGAGAAATAAAAATGGCTTTGAGCGAAAAAATGAAAAAGAAAAAAAAAAATATTAAAAAGCTCTGTACTTGGAAGTATTACATCATTTTACTCGCTTTAGAATATCTTAGATAAATTATTAACATTTAGAAGAAAAATTAGATTTTTTTATCAAATTTTAATATTGATGTTGTTGATTTTGAACGTAATGAATTATTGTAGAATATTTTTATATTGTTTTTGAAATTATTAAATAACAATGTATTCATTAATTTATAACGTTTTCATTTATTCATTTTAATTTAGAAAAAGTTTTATTGAAACATATATTTTATTTTTTATAAGATTTAAAGATAACTTTTGTATACAGATTTATAAGATTTATTAAGATGATTTTATTTTTATTATTAATATTCTAAATAAATTAATTAAATTATTAAATAAAATAATAATATACTCCAATAAATTATACAGTAAATATGGAAAATTAAATACTTTAAAAACTGAACGCAATAAAAAAGGACAAAAAAGGCAAGATATTCCGCTTATATTTAAATTGATTTTGTTGTTGCTGAACCTTCCCTTCCACGAACGGTGATCTTGTATTCCTCTTGCAAATGGCAGAAACAAGTAAACAAATCACCGATGAACGAGGAGAGAATACATTGTCTTCATACATATATACAACAGTGTCTTCATACACTCAAGAGCCATGGAAGTGGTATTTAACTGTTGCTGGAGAGTCTGAAGAATTTATTTTCACTTACCTGTGTGTGATGTAAACACACACAGAAGTAAGTGAAAGGTGATAGGTGGGTGGTCAGTGTATATATATTTATTTTTCGTTGTTCTGTAACTGTTCATAATCTGAAATTGAAATAAAAAAAAAAATATGATATCTTGATGATAACTTTTATAGAATATAGGTATCCTGAGCCTCAATTTTAGCAGATGCCAGCAAACAATGGTATTACAAACATTACAATGTTTAAATAATTCTGTGAAAATTCAAGCATGGTCCCAAATCTAATTTTTTAAATTGTAGAATAATTATTTCTATCAGAACCGACAAATTTCGACATCAGATTAAAAGTTATCACAGCCTTTTTCTTTGTTCGAACCATTTGTTTCATCAATAAATTAAAAAAATTATCATTATAAGTATAAATAAATAATATTATTACTTATTTTATTACACTATAATAGTGATAAAAATGGTTATTAAATACAATAGTAATTAGCTATGACATAAGTAAATATAATAGAAGATAACTTATAATAACTTGTTGCGAAGAAACAATCAAATATATAAAATTTATTTTTTCTTCAAATCAGCTGGGAAATAGACCTGATCTTTTATGCCACAAGGGCTGCACAGAATGTTACTCACTTTGCATTACCCAGGGGGTGGTGTAACTTGATGGTAGCCACGGACGTGAGTAACAACGCCCCGCAACGCCCAATACGATCCTACTCACAGACCTGCACCTACGGCCTGAAGTGGATTCCGAACCACTACAAACACCCATTTCAACGCCGAGATTTGAACCTACCTGTGGTACCGAACGCCAGAGATATATAATTTAAAAAATATATTTAGAAAAACTCACCTAATTTAAAAGAGCTTAGACCACAATGATTAAATAAACTTGTAAAAAGCAGTTCCAAACAATCGTAATTATTTCAGTCAGAAAGTGACCAATGATTAAATTTTCTTTAAATCTTTGTCTAAAAAGAATATAACAAAAATAATTGTAATAACTTATTGACAAGCCAAATATATATATAATCTAATTTTCTTTACATTTTTGAATTGGGAAAATTTTAAATTTCAGCCAGCAAAGTGTATTATTTCACTAAATAAACTTGTAAAAAAAAAAGCATTGTTCCATATCAAATTAAAAACATCACAGCCATTTTCTTTCACAGCTTTTTTGGAATCTTTTGTCTCAAATAAATTAGAAATATAACAAAAAAATAACTTGTAATAACTTATTGACAAGCTGTCAAATATATATAATCTATACTTTTAAAGAATATAAGCAACTGAGCCTCTAATATTTAGAATTGGAATTTAATTTTAAAGCTGCTTTTATGCCAGCAAACAATCGTATTCACTCACATTGATTAAATAATCTGCAAAATTCAAGCATTGTCCCAAATCTACTTTTAAATTTTAATAATTATTTCCCATCAAAGCGAACACCAACCGTTCAGGTATTTCATCACATTAAAAATATCACGGCATATTTTTCTTTTGGCTGAACCTTTTGTTTCGCCACGAAATTAGGAATTCCTTCGCAAGTGAATTATAAATGCCTAATGAGTTCCAATTATGACCAGCAACAAAGTGACAACAGAAAACCCTTCCGCGGTACAAAGCACTCCTTTTTTGAGAATATCACTCTGCAAAGGGCAGTGAATCTTTTCCTAGACTCTCAAGGAACTGGGATTAATAAAGCTTATTTTCCCTCCCTAAACGTGCACGCTTTTTGATATACATAAGGAGCATTTAAAGCCCTTTGTAATCCTTTTCTTGGTTCTTGAGCATAAAAGTTTCGCAGTTCTGACAAGCGGCCCAGCTAAATTGTGCTGGTAGGAGGTATTTCCTTTGTGATTCTTCAGGGTCGTGAATTAGAAGCGGCCTTCAGTCGTAAGAACCTTTTCCATGATTCCACAGAGGAAAATTTGCTCACCGCTTTGACAATGGTAATCGTTTTTTAATAAGGAGGTTTTCATAAAATCACTATTGAAATATTTATTTTTTATATTTTATATTTAATGTGTTATAAATACTACTGTGTCCATAAGGTAAGACCAACTTAATTTAAATTTCCCGGAGATTATGGAATTTCAAATTGTTTTTTAGTTGCTGGCATTGTCCTTTGATATCTGTGGGAAATATGGCGTCAAAATAGTCATTAGCTTT
>BPLR01013072.1:0-88051 GCA_021605095.1 Caerostris extrusa
TTTTTTTGTGTAAGATTTCAGTTTTTATTTCAGTCGGAAAAATTGACAGAACTTTCATTACAACCTGCTATAAAAAAATGAAAGGTGTAATTTCTCAATATTGGAAAAGGATTAATCTTGCACGTAATCTTAATCGATGATAAAAGTCATTGCACATGAAACATTGCTTTTTGTTTAGTTATGTTCATATAACTCCAATGTGATTGAGATGCGCATTTCAGGGACGCACACAACACCTGTTGCCAATGACGCTGCTGGGCCTGCTGCACGTGGTGGGAGGGGGCTGATGTCCCTGTGCCTTCCCGAGACACGCCTCATCAGCTTCCTGAACACGCCGCAAGCGGTGGTGCCCGTCGCTCAGTGCGGGGATCACTGGTCTGCTCACAACTGCGCGCACTGCCACAGTTCGCCCAAGTAAGTAGTCCCCAATAGCAATATTTATACAAGAAATCTGTTTTTATTATTTTTATAAAAAGTTTTAATTTTAATTTAGGAAATAATGAATTAAGTTGGTAGAATTTTCGTTTGATTTTTTTTTTCATTTTATTTTATTAAGGGTTATATTTTAATTTTTCTGTTGCTGTTGAACATTGGTTCCTCTTATGTATGTCATAAACAGCTCACAAAACAAACCATGAGGAAATATGTCGGGAGATTTTAGAAGTTACTGTCTAGTATGTGGGGAAATCCGGATAATTCCCATCACTCATTTTGGTAACAAATATTGAAAATGACAATTATTGCTATCAGGTGTTATCTAGTTGGTATATTCGTATGCCTAGTACTTTAACCTAAAATTCATTTGTCAGAATAAAACATGAACAAACATGTAAACATGTATGATATGTAGTACAAACAACGTTAATAGGGTAAACCACGGGCGACAGAAAGGGTTACACGGGACCTGCATTTTGACTCAACAATTCTGAATAAAAAACTTCATGCCTTCACTGCACATTTTTTTGGATATTTTTCACAATTTCAGCATGTTCCTTTAACACATTTTTTACAATGTTATCATAAGCGAATTTTAGAGCCATTATCAAAGATATGTTAATCTCCTAAATTCTGAAGTTTCAATCTATACAAAGGATATTTATACCATAAAATAAAATACTACCAATTCTAAGATATATATTTTTGTTCGTTTCCATTGCTGAAGAATTCTTAACGTTAAATATTTTTCGTCAGATTTTATTGGCCTTTTTTTAGTTACGTTAATTTTGTTTAAAATTGAAACTTGTACTTTTTGTTAGCTTCACAATTTTGGTGACGTTATCGTACTGTATGATAACAATTCGATATTGCATGATAGCATACATACCATATACAATATTAATATCATGTATATTAACTATGATAACATGCACACCGTACTGTATGATAACATACATATCGTAAAAACATATACCACATTAATATCGTATATATTAACGATAACAACATACTGTACTATATGATAATAATACAATACTGTATAATAATGTAATAACACATGTACACACAACACCGAAACACATGTTTAGAACTCTTATAAAGTGTAATTGTAATTAGTCCTTAGTACAAAACATATGCATGCTTATAGTGATACTCAAATATATATATATATATATATATATATATATATATATATTTGAGTATCACTATTTATAGATAACATTTCAAAGGAGGATTTTTATGGTGCGTTAAATAAATGTGAATTTTCCATTTTCAAATCTAATAAATGTATTGTATAAACGTCGGACTATTTTAAAAGGTATGCACCATTTCTCACACTTTTTGAATTATAAATATAAAAATTATTGATATTTCGATACCTTTTAGGAAAGGATCATATCTATATTCACTACTGGCATTTCCTGAGCTATTTGATAGCCAGTCTATACGTTATATTTTCAGACGCATTTTACTAAAACCCTTTTACCTTAAAAGCATTTATAGTACGCTCACAGCATCTATATCTTAAAATGCACAAGGAAGAAGAAAAAAATTCAAAATCTGAAAATCATGTTTCTATTTTGGTTTCACCGCAACTATTTTTATATAAAGAAATATATTTTCATCGGTATCCAAATATCCGACACCATTTAGAGTGGAGTTTATTTTTAAAGTTGAATGATACAGATATGCATTTCAGAAAATCTGAATACAAATATGATATATTATGGGTGTTGATAGTAAATATGTCTTTGTAAAAAAAAAAAAATAAATAGTGGATACATTTAATGAACAAAATAAGTATATAAATTTTGGTAATATCAGATTGAAATAAATATAATTAGTTTAGGACTAAGAAATTTTATTATGTTTTGTGTCGAGGTTTCTTTAAAAATACATCTGAATGCAAAATTACACATTTCTAAGATACGGCATATAAAAGATAATACATATGTATTTTTAAACAGGTTCCCCTTTCGTATAAAAAGTATTTTAATATACCTGAATTTGCAATGGAGGAATAATTGTTAGATAAAAAGAAAAATAATAAATCATGAAATAAAAAAAAATGAAACCAATATATCAAAAACAATTTTATTTTCGATTTTTGTATACTAAATACCTTAGTATATAGACGCTCGGCGTCAGAGGTTTCGGATCGAGTCACGGCGGTGTCATTAATGTTGTAATGGTTCAGAACCCACTTTAAACTTTAGGTCTAGATCTAATAAGACTGTAAAGCGTTGAGCGTAGGGCTGACAACCCTACTATTCAAAAAAAAAAAAAAAACATCTACTGTCTCGAGATCTGTCAGAGGCAGACGGCCTTGGCCCAACATGAGGCGCTGCTGAACAACTGATGATGATGATAATGATGATAATGATAAATACCTTTAAATATTATCCTCAACAATTCAATTTAAATTTAATTTTAAACATTTACAAAAAAAAAATGACTTAAATATTATCTTAACAATAGATATTTTGATGTTTTTATAATATTTAAGTCAACTTAAATGTTATTTTTCTTCTTCACTGGCTGAAACAGCTTCTTGGTGGGCCAAGGCAGTCAGCTTACTGGCATATTTCGATACAGGAGATGTTTTCTTTTTATGAGTAGGATTGCCAGTCCTACAGTCATATAAGACGATATAAGTTTTAAAGGGATTCCGAACCTCTGCAAATATCCATGGCACCGCAGAAGTCGGAAACGAGAAAGTGGAGCCGACAGCTAACCACTCGGTCATCAAGCCTTATAAATGCTACCTTTTACAATGACGAATATAACTTAAATAGTATTTGTATTACCTAACAAATCCATGACGGGAGAAGCCTTTCTTATAATTTTATTACTGATAATTAAATTAAACCTCACCTGTTCAAAACAATCTTCGATATTAATCAAATTTCATCATATTTTTTCCTTTATATAACCTGCTATGTAGTTCATTACAAATGTTCAGGTTATAATATTTTCATTAAAATATAAGCAAACGATACCATTATTAAGTTATCTTTTATAATCTATTAACATGCCAAAATATAAAAATATCTTGGGATACTTTTATCCTATGATCACATAAAAAACAAATTTTGTAAAATAATTTTTTTTTTCGCTTAACGATAACGTTTTATGATAAATCTATATTGAATAATGTTTTTTATAAATAAAGTTCTACACCATTTTATGTCTTTTTTATTCAAAAGAATTAATTCTGCATATGTTAGTGTATAAAAACAATAAATATCGCACACATATGGATTAATATTAATGAGTTTAACACTTTTGCCATTTTGTTTAAAAATTCTTACGTGTAATAATTTAACAAGACACAAAAAAGTAAAATATGTATACTATACCAATATTTTTTATTCCTACTTTTGTCCTTACAAATTCTCACGTCATTCTGTTGTCTTAACAATTTCCTTATTCAAACAACTGTATATTTTCTTCAAAAATATTTGCTTTACGGAAAAATGACATGAATTCGAAATGCTTCGAAATGAAGATGGAATAAAACTGTTTTGTGAGTTTGCTTCTGTTGCTCGCATCCTCTTGAATAATAAATTATGAAAAGCCACCATTTCATTTCCGTAACAAAGGAAACAACGTAACTAAAACCCACAAGTATGTCTCGCAAACTTGAAATTCAATACTGCGAATGAGATTTGCGGAAAGTTTGGAAATACAATTTGTGGAAGACGTTATCATTCTGAATTTTAAACAGCACCCCGTACACAGCTTGCATTGTAAATTAATACAAAATTCGGAAGTCATGCATGAATTTTCATGTCCTTTCAATCTTTTTTTTTCTTAATTCGAATCGAAGTTATGTCTCTTTTTCAATTCCTTCTATTAGTTTGCACTCTCCCTATATATACCTTGTTCAATTTTCCAATCGGTAATAAAATACTTTTTATTCATCCACTCAAGTTCAAATACATTTTTTTTAACTTGTAGTGGATGACATTTGATATTAATGCAGTTTTCTCAAATATTAATGCATTAATTAAATTTAATTAATTAATTTTAGTTTTTTTAGATTTAAAATTATAGCTTATAGATTAGCATACATCTACCAATAGATGGCGTCAGATAAAAAAAAATGAATGAAAATTATTTATAAAGGACTTTCTGCAATAGAGTGAAAAAAAGTAGGAATTGACTTAATTTTTTTTATATTACTTGTTCTAACTTAAGAATATCAATAGTTAAAACTAAAATCCTTCTTGATATAATTTGTTACTGGTATTTGTCATTTAGATTGATTATTGAACGTTTCAGATTGGAAACACTTATGATTTTTAGACATAGTCGTTTCGCGTTTTTATTTTTCATCTTTAATTTTCTTCATATGATTTTAAATTATCCTTCATATAATTTGCTTCATTGCTCAGTGAATCTGTCAATCGATTTATTAATTTTTATTTTCGTTTTTAAATTTTTTTTTTGTGGAAATCACTATTCAACAACGCAACCAGAACTTCACTACATTTATTCTATAAGATAAATATATTTATAAATTAAACAAAATACTGATGTCATGTTAAAGTAGAAACATGCCTTCACTAACAACAGAAATTGAAATAACAAGGTCACTGATTATTGAATTATATAGGATCGATGGATGTGTTAATAATACATATAATATCAAAAATACTAAAATGTATGTGGTGTATTTAATATATAGGACAACAGCTGTTGATAAAATCCTGGCCTTATACATATCGTTGTACTATATGCCGCCCTAGAAAATATTTCTGCCATAACGGATTGACTTCATCACGTAAATCTACTAGATCTTAACAAGTAAATATTTTTTTTTTCAATTACCGATTAAATACGTTTCATTCATTATCTTTGGGAAACAAATAGGAGACCCTGATGGTCATGTTAATATGCTCATACCACATCGGCCGTTTAGAGTAGCACAAGAAATAATAAGAAATTTTTGTTTCTTTAAAATTTGATTATATCGATATAGTGCCAAACAATTAGCGTTCCTGTAATGAAGATTAAAGGGTGTCGATCATATATCGGCCACAAAGTCTCCATATCAAACTCCGGCTATCATTGCGTCAGTGACAAAAATGGGAATAAGATTTGCGGAAAGTATGGAAATACAATGTGTGGAAGACGTTATCATTCTGAATTTTAAACAACACCCCGTACACAGCTTGCATTGTAAATTAAGACAACACTCTGAAGTCATGCATGAATTTTCATGTCCTTCCAATCTTTTTTTTTTTTGTTTCTTAATTCAAATCGAAGTTATGCCTATTTTCCTAACTTACGAATATCAATAGCTAAAATTGAAGTCATTTGTAAACTTATATAAACTTGAAAGTAAATTTTCATTATTGTCATCAAACAAATAGTCAAAAATTAATTTGGCATTTGGAGTTTCATTGATATTCATACAGTCAAAAATGCAAATCATTTTTATTTTAATGCTTGAAAGATGATTTTATTTTGGCAAGAAATGAGACACAATGGCAAGTAATCAATTTTTTTTTTAAACTTACACTAGAAGAGAAAAGAAAATGTTTGGACACAATTATATAATAATTAAAAGCGAAGTTCATATTAACAGAACTATAAATAAATATATAAAATGATATGAATAATAATAAATATATAAAATTATATGAACATAAGTAGTAAGTAGTAACGTAGTATAACTTAAAAAATATGTGAAATAATGACTGATTCTAATCAATCATTATTTCATATATTTTTTTCATCTAATGCTATATCCTATCATATAATTTCTTCTTATTGAAAAAAAAAAATTCATTTTATGACATGAAATGCAAATAGAAATATTTCGACTTATACTGAATTTACGAGAAATTTAGTTAAAAGCTTCTTTTAATTCCTGAGATATATAAATATTTTTTTTTTTGATAATTAGAAACAAACGACTTAGCACTAATGTAAATTAAATTCTTCGTTTAATTTCAAAATTAATCAAATTTCTATCTCTACAATCTTTAAAAGTTTTTATTCGTAACAGCTTTTTCTAATTAGCTCTTTTAATTTTCTAATTGCCTTTTACGATTTAAATTTAACGTAGAATTAACAATTTCTAAAGACGTTGATTTGCTTAATTACTCATGAATTAGCTGAATTGGCTAATGAAATAAATCCCATGGTAAAACATTGAATTAAATAAAAATAAAATGCTTTAAAATGTTCTTTCAATTTATGAAATAAAAATTATATTTTTGAAATATCACCAATTAAGGATAATTTGATTTTAATTAGATCAAAGAATTCAAAAAGATGTAATTTGCATAATGGTAAATATTAAAATGTATAATCTTTTCTCAAATCACGTGGAAAGCAAATATATTTTGAGTTTTTTTAATTGAATAATAATTGCTAATATTTCCAAATATATTTTTATATATGACGAAATAAATATTATTTTGCATTTTAAATGCTGTTTTAGAATATAAATTAATGAAAAACCATATTGACACAGAAAATATTTGAAATTCGAATCTTACAGTTCTGTAAGTAATAATATTGTTAATTATTAACCGTTTTATTACAATCGCCATAGCTTTAAAGAAATGAAAGGTTTTAATAAATTTCGATTCGTTTGAAATTGCTCAATTACTGTGTTAATCAAATATTTTATTAATTTATTTTAATGCCTACTTAAGCTGAGTAATATATCAATTAATGTCCATTTACATTTTACAAATTAAGATAAATCTGTTATTAATGCTGCTGGTTTTTCAAGTTGCTTTTAAAATTGCTGTCTTTTGTTCCTAAAGAAAACTTTTATTTTCTACTTAGTTTAGTTGCCATGTGCTTTTTTCTTTGCGTTGTAGTTTTCAATTGCCGAGCACTTTTAGCAGACCTATTTGAGTGTTATAAATGTAGCAGATTCAGCCTTATTCAGAATGCATTAAGGTGTGGCTAGTACACTGTACTTCATTATGCTAACACAATTTCGAAAATAAAATTACTTCAAAAAGTGATATCTAGGCTTTCGGGAAATCCTCTCTTCCTTCTCGATCCCAAATGAAAAACAATCCGGCATACGGATTTATTATGGCCAAGTTTATTATTAAGTTTTTGGATAAGCATATTTTATCAAATTTAGACACTAGAAGCAGCTCTCTGATGCCCGTTGGCACAGGTGTCGGGTTTGAATCCCGGCGGTACTACAGATGTTTGTAGTGGTTCGGAACCCCTTTTAAACCGTAGATCCCAGTCTAATATGATTGTAGAGAATTGGGCGTAGGAGGTAAACCCTATCCCGTAAAAATAAACCATCGCCTGTTAGAAATCTATCAGTAGGCGGTCTTGGCCCACCATGGGGCTGTTGGTCCAAAGAAGAAGAAGATACAAAAACATTAGGAAATTCAAATCATTATATCTTGAACAGAATCTGTTTAGGAAATTCGAAGCGTTTACATCTAGAACAGAACCTGTTTAGGAAATTCAAAGGGTTATATATTGGATCGCGATGTCTAGAACACAACAAACTAATAACAAATATTTATAACTATTATAATTGAAGCAATTTTTACTTCTATTGTAACAATTAATTACTTCAAATATTAGCAATTTTAAAATACACTTTTAGAATGAATAACACTAAATTGATTATAAATATACTTTTATATATATATATATATATATATATATATATATATATATATATATATATATATATATATATATTATAGACAACTTAATTGTGGGGCCTGATGGCCGAATGGCTGGCGCTCTGGCATTCGGTGCCGCAGGTATCGGGTTCAAATCCCGGCTTTGGCATGGGTGCTGGTAGTGGTTCGGAATCCACTTTAACCCGTAGGTCTCGGTCCTATTACTCTCGTAGAGCGCTGCGGGGGCCTTGTTACTCCGCGTCCGTGGCTTACCATCAAGTTACACGCGCTCCTGGGTAATGTAAAGTGAGTAACATCAGTGCAGCCCTTATGGCGAAGATCACGGTCTATTTGCCAGCTGCATTAGAAGAAAAAAACAATTTAATTGTGCTTCAAAAAGTAGGAAATTATACAATAGTTAAAAAATTAGTTTTGATTACAATTTATATTTAGTGTGATCATAACGAATTTATAATGTATATGCACCTGTAAGCCAGTAATTAGTTTTTCATTATTGTATCCACTTAATTCAAATGGTAAATTTAAACTGCAAAACTTTAAAAAAAATTGACTGTAATATTTACTGTAAAAGATTTTTACTATATATCATTGAGAAATAACTATATTTTGTCTAAACTCTAAAAAGAAACGTTAATGATTGTCGAATCAATACAAGACTATGAAACATTTCGCCAATTATCTAATAATATAAATGATTATTTCAAACGACCTGCGCTCAAAACTGAATTCTTCTTTTAAATTTGATGATAATTATTTCTTTTTTTATTTCAAGTCTTCAAGAGCTTTATAGATTAAATGCTTCCTTTGGTAACTTATAAATTAATTCTTTCGAATTAGTTTAAATAATAAGTTAATATAAATTAATCCTTTTCATTCAGTATTAATAAATTACTTACTATGTGATTTACTATTTCAGCTAACGATACTTCATTGAATGAATAATAAAAACCATTAGATAACTTTATGCCTCTAAAATTTTGCAAAGATTATTATTCTAGTAAATCAATTTATGAATAATCCTCTTAACTTATGTAAAGGATTTTGAAGACTTAACTAATCTAATTATTTAATTAGGAAACATATTAATTATCTAAGAAGCTTGAAGGTTATTTAATTAATCTTATTTGAAAACGGTTAACTAATAGAGTGAACTGTTATAATATAATTACTTAAAAATGTCCCACCGATCAAAATAGTTTATTAAGAAATAAATCATATTTAACAGTTAATAATGATGTGATTTAAATTAGTATATGTTTTAGATTTATATTTATTGAAATATTACTAATTAATTTGTAATATTACAAATAGCACTAATTAAAACTAACAATTTTAGAAATAACTAAATAAAAATAAGAGCTACTTTAAAAATACGATAACAGTCATTTGCAAAACAATGACCTGACTCGAAACCTGCCAGTAGGCATACTGCCTTTTCTCATTATAGGACTGCTATGCCAAAGAAGATAATTGCCACAATAAATAGCATTAATTAATCAAGATCATTAGGATCTGCAGTAAAATAACTAAAAATGAACCACAGAAAATAATTAAAAATCTTTCGACAAACATAAATATCTAAATGGTAGAAGGCTAGAAAAATATTGGTTGATCAAGAAGAACAGAAATAGTTCAATAAATAATAACAAGATGTGAAACATGTTGTCCAAATAATTAGTATAACCCGAAACCCGAAAGAAATTAATTGTACCAACTTTATGATAGGTTTGTCATCGCCTTTGGATATTATTAATCATCTTATACGGTATGTGGAAGAAAGTGACGGGACACGACACTATAACGACATAAACCCATATTTATTAAAATTAATAGGAGGTAGGGCCTCCTTTGGCTGCAATCACAGCTGCAACCCTTCTGGGCATGTTTTCCACTAAATTAGCCATAGTGGCAAGAGGAATTTCCTTCAAATGTTTAACAGGAAGTTCCATAGTTCAGGCTTGCTTTTGGGGAGTGGGGTGCAGGCCCTCAACCGACGGTCCACAATTCGTCCCAGAGATGTTCAATTGTTAAGATCAGGGCTCTGCGCCGGCCACTCCATGCGTTTAACGTTGTCGTTTACATACCAATCAAGAGTCCTTCTTGCAACATGGCATGTTGCGTTGTCGTCTTGATACCAGCTATCATCCATACTGTACGTTGCCCACAAGGTAGGAAGGACATGATGGTCGAGAATATAAAAGTATCTATCGGCATTCATCGCACCATCAACCTTCACCAGTCAATGCCTTAGACTTCCCTCGCACGCCAGTAAAGCACTATCTCCTGGCGGCGTCAAGTACCAAACATCGTTGGAGGTGGTCTCTCTTCATTGGACCTGCTGAATTACGTATATCTTCAGCTCTCCAAAGCTTTGACTTAATACCATCTTGAGTTTGTAAACATAGACTTTTAGCCCTTGTATTTTTTTATATATAATTTTATAGAATGGAGTGACAGAACCGAAGACCTCATTTGAAGTATTTTGAGCCTCTTTTTTGCTACATAATTGGCCTTCTCCTTACCATAAATGCCACAGTGGCTCAGGTATCCACTGAAGTACCACATTTTAAAGTCAGTGCAAATGATGACGGAATTGGGGATTTCCTCTGATGAGGTGGCTTGGCTGAGCTAATAGCCTGAATTGCGATTTGGGAATCAGACAAAATAACCACTATATCGAATCTATACTAAAAAAAAAATCAGTAAATATTTCAAAGTAATTCGGTTAGCCTCCACTTCTCCACCAAAAGATGTTGAAAAAGAAGTGCCTGAAGCTGCAGACCACTTTGCCATTACAAGAACGTTGCCCAAGGTGCATCAACGAGGAAGACTTTGGCGTGCTCTTTTCGGTCTTGATTCACCTTTGTCACGATATTCGCTCGACTGATCGGTTGTTTCCGGGCCGTAAGCGTAAATACAAGTCTCATCTCCAGTTATGATGCATTTCAACTAGTCCTGACAGTCAGAAAGCATTGTTTCACATACTTCAAAGCGACGATTTTTTTCCAAAAATTCAGTGTTTTCTGTGCCAATCGACATCTAACGTGTTTGAGGCCCAAAAGGAATTGATTGATCCTTTTTGAAATTCCAAAATCATTAGCAAGGTCTCTAATTGCAAATCGACGGTTTTGCAAGCACCAAATCTTTACTTTTTGGACGTGAGCTTCGTCGGTTGAGGTTGAAGGTCGACCAGAGGGCTCTTCGTCTTCAACGCCTTCTCTACCTTCTTTGAACTTCTTATACCATTGTAAACATTTCTTTCCGATATAGTTTACTCACCGAATACCTTCTGCAACATTTTATGCTTTTTCGCAAACAAATATTCCTTCCACAATCAAAATTTAATGCAAGTTCTTTGCTCAATTAATTCAGACATTTCAAAAATCGCCGAAATCACTTTTAGCGTCACAGAAAGCCAAGCGTTATTCAAACACTAATGAATATTTTAACGTGAAATTTCACACAGATGTCAAGGATAGTGCCAACAACCTAAAAGAAAAAATTGAAATTCCATATGCCTGGGCAAATTTAAATTGAAAATTGGTTTTAGTTTATGGGCACACTAGTATTTTTAATTATCATCTCTAATTCTATATAAAACGATATAAGAGCTACTTACAAAAAAATACGATATTAGTCATTTTCAATACAATTTCAGAAAAATATGTTGCATATTTTTCCCGTCAGTGCTCCTTATTGATTCAGTGATCCTCAGATTTTTATTTCGCTAAAAAAAAAAGGCATTCCAATCAAAAACACATTCTAGCGACGTATATATGTATTGCCAAAACTATATCTTCAGCTTTGTTATTTTTAAATTGTCTTTTGTAATTCTATATGAACAAATATAAGAGCTACTTTAAAAATGCGATAATAGACATTTGCAAAAACAATTTCTGAAAAATGTTACACATTTTTTCCCGTCAGTGCTCCTTGTGAGATTTTTATTTATGTAAAGAAATCGAAAACCGCGCGAGAAGTGAACTACTTGAAGACATTTCTGTCAGGGAGTGGGATGTTTATTCGGGAAAGAGTGGGTTCCAAAAATCAGTGGTAGAAGAAAATATTGAATATGGGTGACGTAGCCGCGAGAAAAGGACATGTTCCGAGTATCTAAAGAGCATTTCCTGGGCCTTATAATATTCATTTGCCGGATTTATGGCTCCAATAACCCGATCCTGTCACTTCTGAGTGGTGGTGGAATAAAGTTGTTTTCTTTCCACGCCGACAGCACTTCCTTCCACCATTGAGAAAAAAAAAAAGAGCAACAACTCTGTCGAATCTAAAACATGTTACTTTACAATGTGTAGCAAAAGTGAGTGTAGTCAAATATTACTTCCATTTAGGTTTTTATGAATGTAAAAAAATTGCTATAACTGTAACCAACAAGATGAATGAATTTTAAAATAATTATTTCTAGATATGGATTTTCAAGCGAATAATTTATCGTTTATATTACAGTATTCTCATATATCCATTTTTAGTATGTCCCTTTTCAATTGGTAAAAGTACAAGTAAAAATAATATTGTAATATATCTTTACAATAATATTTGATTTTCTGAATTTGAATCTTTGAAAATAGAATTGAATATCTTTTTTTCAAAGTTTGGTTCAAATAACATAAAATTTGAATTTTTTTGAGCGTTAATAATTTTTTTTTTTTACTATTAAAAATATGTACTATTAGAAGTAATTAAAAACAGCAATATTTCATATGTGTTAAACATTGCGTAAAAATTTTATTTTTATATTTCTGTATACTTTAATATTACTGAATAATGTACTTTTGATTATGAATACAATATTTATTGACAACATCAAAAAAGAGTCTGCAATTGTCTTGATTAACAAAGTCACTGGTTTTCGACGCACGGGGCCACAGGTTTCGAGTTCGAGTACTGGCGGTGTCATGAATGTTTGTAGTGGTTCGGAATGCGCTTTAAACCCTAGATCCCAGTCTAATATGTCTGTAGAGCATTGGGTAGTAAGGACAACCCTATATTGTAAAAAACAACATCTTCTGTCTGGAAATCTACCAGTAGGTAGACGGCCTTGGTCTGCAATGGAACTGTTGCGCCAAGAGAAGTAAAAAATGACATTCCAATCAAAACACATCTAGCGACGTATATATGTATTTCCAAAAATTATATCTTCAACTATGTTATTTTTAAATTATCCTTTCTAATTCTATATAAACATATATAAGAGCTACTTTAAAAAATGCGGTAATAGACATTTGTAAAACAATTTCAGAAAAAAGGTTACACATTTTCCCTCAGTGCTGCTTGAGAGTTTTATTTCATAAAGAAATCGAAAAAAACGCGCGAAGAGTGAAATACTTGGAAGACATTTCTGTCGGGAGTGGGTGATGTTTATTCGGGAAAGAGTGGTTTCCAAAATCAGTGGTAGAAGTAAATATTGAATATGGGTGACGTAGACGCGAGAAAAGGACGTGTTTCGAGTATCTAAAGAGCATTTCCCGGGTCTTATAATATTCATTTGCCGGATTTATGGGTCCAATAACCCGATCCCGTCACTTCTGAGTGGCGGTGGTAGAGTTGTTTTCTTCCGCGCCGACAGCACTTCCTTCCACCATTGATTGAGAAAAAAAAAACAACTTTGTCGAATCTAAAACATGTTACTCTTCAATAATGTTGCAAAAAGTGCGTAGTTAAATATTTCCTCCATTTAGATTTTTATAGGCGTAAAGAAAGGGCTATAACTGTAATCAACAAGATGAGTGAATTTAAAATAATTATTTGTAGATAATAGATTTTCAAGAAAGTAATTTATCGCTTAAAATATCATTTATACACCTTTTCAATTGACTTCATAAAAGTAAATGCAAAGTAATATATAATATATCTTTACAAGAATATTTGATTTTTAAATTGAATCTTTAAAAATTGAATTGAATCTTTCGAAATATATTCTTTCTTTTTCAACATTTGGTTCAAATCACATAAAAGTTGAATTTTTAGTGCGTTAATATTGTTTTCTACTAAAAATACGTCCCATTAGAAATAAATAAAAATAATAGGATTTAATATATGTTAAACAATGCACGATTTTTTTTAATACTGTAATATTGCTGTATGCTTTTAATATTACTGTATAATGTACTTTTGATTATGAACACAATATATAGTGACAACATCAAAAAAAGTGTATGGACTTGGTTTTGATTAACAGTTGTCACTGGTTCTCTGCGCACGGTGCCACATGTTTCGTGTTCAAGTACTGGCGGTACCATGGGTGTTTGTAGTGGTTCGGAATCCACTTTAAACCATGGGTCCCAGTCTAATCTGAACGTAGAGAATTGGGCGTAGGACTGACAACCGCACCTCGTAAAAAGAATCCATATCCTGTTTTGAAAAGGGCCTGATGGCCGAATGGCTGCGCTCTGGCGCTCCACTTGGCACAGGTTTCAGGTTCGAGTCCCGCGCTGCCAAGGATGTTTGTGGTGGTTCGGAATCCACTTTAAACAGTAAGTACCGGTCTGTTTAGCCTCGTGGTGTGTTCAAGATGACCGTAAAGAGACTAGCCAAAAAGCAAACCTATCTCGAAATCTGCTAGAAGGTAGGCGACCTTGTTTCGACAATTAAGAAGAAGAAAAAATGACATTCCAATCAAAAACACATCTAGCGACGTATATATGTATACTCTCATGTTTGTGAAAATTGCAACACCATGAAGGAATCGCCATAATTGAATGAAATTTAATACACAGTTGAGTGGTAGTGGTACAAATAAATGATTAAATGTTCAAAGCAAACAAACAATAACAAGAGATCGGAATCAGTATTTTTGTGTAGCCACCATGCGCCGTAATAAGTGCTGCTACACGACGTGGCACGGAATCAAACAAATTTTGAATGTCTGCTTGAGGAAGAGCATTCCATATTGTTTGTATACGCACCCAAAGTTCGTCTGCAGAAGCAACAGGACGAGGATCACGAGCTAGAATCCGACCAACGAAATCCCAGACATGTTCAATCGGCGACATATCCGGGGAATACGCAGGCCAAGGAAGAAGCTGTACCTGCCGCGTTGCAAAGAAGGATTGGACAGTCCTAGCGATATGAGGGCGGGCATTGTCCTGTTGAAATACAGCGCCTGGCAAGCTTTGAAGGAAGGGAACAGCTTGGGGCTTTAGAACTTCACTGATGTACCGGTTGCTGTTCACATTGCCCACAATTCGTAGCAATTAGGATCGTCCATGATATGCTATGGCACCCCCAGACCATAACTCCGGGTGTTCGTCCACTGTGGCGTTCGATAATGCACTCCGGAAGGTGGCGTTCACCGGCATAGCGTCTGACACGAATGCGCCATCATGGTACCACAAATTAAAAGGGATTCGTCAGAAAACAGCAGCAATCAGCACGCCAGTCTCTATGCTGAGCGGCCCATTGTAGCCGCAAGCGGCGATGGTTTAGCGTGATAGGTATCCTGTATAAAGGAGTCCTTGCGTGCAGTCCACGCTGCAGCAGACGTCTACGAATTGATGAAGCACACAATGAAACACCTGTAGCTATTGACCACTGTGCTACCCTGTCTAGAGGAAGCTGCACGGTCCGTCAGCGCCATGCGGACCAGGTGTCTATCATCGCGAGCTGACGTCACATTTCGGGAGTCAACTCCCGGATTTCCGAGTTGTCCGACACTCGTCCGTCCACTGCTTCCAAAGACGCATCACTGTGCTGCTGTTAGGGTGCACACGAGCGGCTACTGCACGATAGGCAATCCAGCTTCACGAAGGCCGATGATTCTCCACCCTTCAAACTCTGTAAGTTTTGTTCAAATCTCGCTGTCTTTCGTCGAAGAGGCATAAGTAACGATTGAGCTAACGTTCACCACTAGCAGATAACCACCGATAACCATACACCCCTCGCTACAGCCGTCTATTTATTCGACCCATCCGCCGTTCAGAGGGCGCTGCTCAGCATGGGCATGCGCTACGGATTTGAAATTTAATCATTTGCATATCATGCGCTAATTTGCATTTCCTGAAAATTTCAGTTCACTCGCGTACGTCCTTCATGGTGTTGCAATTTTTACAAACATGAGTTTATTACCAAGGATTATATCTTCAAATACGCTATTTATAATTATCCTTTGTAATTCTATATGAAACGATATAAGAGCTACTTACAAAAATAGGATATCAATCATTTGCAGTACAATTTCAAAACAACGCTACATATCTTGCCCGTAAGTGCTCCTTGTGAGATTTTATCTCACTAAAGAAATCGAAAAGGCGCGAGGAGTGAAATACTTGGAAGACGTTTCTGTCAGGGAATGGGGATGTTTATTCGAGAAAAAGAGTGGTCTCCAAAAATCAGTGGTAGAAGTAAATATTGAATATGGGTGACGTAGACGCGAGAAAGGACGTGTTTCGAGTATCTAAAAGAGCATTTCCCGCGTCTTATAATATTCATTTGCCGCATTTATGGGTCCAATAACCCGATCCTGTCACTTCTGGTGGCGGTGGAGTAGAGTTGTTTTTTCTTTCCGCGCCGACAGCACTTCCTTCCTCCATTGAAAGAAAAAAAAGAGCAACAACTCTGTCAAATCTAAAACACGTTACTCTTCAATAGTGTTGCAAAAAGTGCCTAGTCAAATATTTCCTCCATTTAGATTTTTTTTAAGCATATAAAATGGCTATAACTGTATTCAACAAGAATGTATTTAAAATAATTACTTCTCGATAATGGAATTTCAAGTGAATAATTTATTGCTTAATATCTATATAACATTTATGCCCTTTTTCAATTGACTCTTACCAGCATGCAAAGTAATACTGTAATATTTGCAAGAATCTTTTAGCAATTGATTCATATAACTTAAGAGTTAAATATTTGAGCGTTAATACTTTTCTATTAAAAATATGCTTTAAAGCAACTAGATTTCATTTGTGTTAAAAATTTTTTCTATTATTGCAATATTTTTGTATAGTGGCTAGTGCTCTGGCGCTGTGTGCCACAGGTTTTTCGTGTTCGAGTCCCGGCGGTGCCATGTATGTTTGCAGTGGTTATAAATCCCCTTAAACTGTAGGTCCCGGTATAAGATGATTATAGACCGTTGGGCGTAAGATTGACAAACCCTACATCGAAAAAGAAAAAAATCTCCCTTCTGAAGAATGGCCTGATGGCCAATTCGCTAGGGCTCTGGCGTTTGGTACTACAAGTTCCAAGTTCGAATCTTGGCGGTGGTATGGATGTTTGTTAGTGGTTCGGAATCCATGTTAAACTGTAGACCACGGTATATTTAGCTCTCGTGTGCACAACTTGACAGTAGAGCGGCCAACCAAACCAAACCTTTGAAAATCTGCCAGTAGGCTACTTTAAAAAATACGATAATAGCCATTTGCAGAACAATTTCAGAAAAATGTTACATATTTTTCCCTCAGTGCTGCTGTGAGAGTTTTATTTCACTCAAAGAAATTGAAAAAGCGCGCGAGAAAGAGATATATTAGGAAGACATTTCTGTCATGGAATGGGATGTTTATTCGGAAAGAGTGGGTTCAAAATCAGCGGTAGAAGTCAATGTGGAATATGGGTGACGTAGACGCGAGAAAAGGACGTGTTCCAGTATCTAAAGAGCATTTTCCCGCGTCTTATAATATTCATTTGCCGGATTTATGGGTCCAATAACCCCGATCCCGTCACTTCTGAGTGGCGGTGGGTAGAGTTGTTTTCTTTCCGCGCCGACAGCACTTCCACTCAAAAGAAAAAAAGAGCAAAAACCTCTGTCGAATCTAAAACACGTTACTCTTCAATATTGTTCCAAAAAGTATAAAGTCAAATATTTCTACCATTTAGAAAGTTTTTATAGACGTAATAAATGGCTATAACTGAAACCAACAAGATGAGTGAATTTAAAATAATTATTTCTAGATAATGGATTTTCAAAGTGAATAATATATCTTTTAATATCTATATATCTTTTATACTCCTTTTCAATTGACAAAAAGTACAAGCAAAAAATAAAACTGTAAATATATCTTTACAATAATCTTTGCTTTTTTTTTTTAAATTGAATCTTTGAAAAGAGGCTAATTGAATATCTCGAAATTGAAGCTTTTTTTCAACATTTGATTCAAATAACATAAAAGCTGAATTTTTAGTGTTAATATTTTTCTATTAAAAATATGTCCTATTAGAAGTAATTAGAAACAGTTGGATTTCATATGTGTTAAACATTGTGTGATTTTGTATTACTGTAATATTTCTGTATAATATACTTCTGATTATGAATACAAATTTTATTGACAGCATTAAAAGTGTCTGGACTTGGTTTGATTAACAACAGTCGTTTTTCTCGGCTTTCGGCGCCACAAGTTTCGGGTTGAGTACTGTCGGTATCATGAGTGTTTATAGTGGTTCGGAAATCATTTTTATACCATATATCCTGGTCTAATTGGACTGTGGCATTGGGCGTAAAGTTTGAAAACCTATCCCATAAAAAGGAAATATCTCTTGTGTCGAAATCTTGCCAATAGGTAGACGGCCTTAGACCACCATTGGACTGTTGTGCCAATTAAGAAAAAAAAAATGACATTCGAATCAAAAACACATCTACCGACGTATATATGTATTACCAAAAACTATATCTTCAGCTATGTTATTTTAAATTGTCCTTTGTAATTCTATATAAACATATATAAGAGGTACTTTAAAAAATACTATAATAGACATTTGCAAAACAATTTCAGAAAAATGTAACATATTTTTTTTCCCTTCAGTGCTTTCCTTGTGAGATTTTTATTTTTCTAAAGAAATCGAAAAACCGTGCGAGAAGTGAACTACTTGGAAGACATTTATGTCAGGGATTGGGGATGTTTATTCGGGAAAGAGTGGTTTCCAAAATCAGTGGTAGAAGTAAATATTGAATGTGGGTGACGTGGACGCGAGAAAAGGACGTGTTCCGAGTATCTAAAGAGCATTTCGGATCTTATAATATTCATTTGCCGATTTATGGCTCCAATAACCCGATCCTGTCATTTCTGGTGGCGGTAGAGTAGAGTTGTTTTCTTTCTGCGCCGACAGCACTTCCTTCCACCATTGAGAGAAAAAAAAAGAGCAACAACTCTGTCGAATCTAAAACATGTTACTTTTCAATAGTGTTGCAAAAAAGTGCGTAGTCAAATATTACCTCCATTTAGATTTTTATAAACGTAAAAAAATGGCTGTAACTGTAACCAACAAGATGAATGAATTTAAAATAATTATTTCTAGATATTGGATTTTCAAGTGAATAATTTATCGTTTAATGTCTATATATCCTTTATACCCCTTTTCAATTGGCATAAAAGTACAAGCAAAGTAATATTGTAATACATCTTTAGAATAATTGATTTTCTGAATTTGAATCTTTGAAAATTTAATTGAATCTTTCGAAATTGGATCATTTTTTTCAACATTTGGTTCAAATAACTTAAAAGTTGATTTTTAGTGCGTTAATATTTTTTCTATTAAAAATATGTACTATTAGAAGTAAATAAAAGCAACAATATTTCATATGTGTTAAACATTGCATGATTTTTTTTTATTGCTGTATACCTTTTTATTATGACTGTATAATGTACTTTTGTTTATAAATACAATATTTGTTGACAAGATCAAAAAGAACCTGCACTTGTCTTGATTAACAACAGTCACTGGTTCTCGACGCACGGTGCCACAGGTTTCGGGTTCGAGTACTGGCGGTGTCATGAATGTTTGTAGTGGTTTGGAATGCGCTTTAAACCCTGGTTCCCAGTCTAATCTGTCTGTAGAGCATTGGGCATAAGGACAACCATACCTCGTAAAAAAGAAACCATCTCTTATCTCGATATCTCCCAGTATGTAGACGGGATTGGGCCACCAAGGGGCTGTTACGCCAATTAAGGAGAAGTAAAAATGACATTCCAAATCCAAAACACAGCTAACGACATATATATGTATTACCAAAAACTATATCTTCGGCTATGTTATTTTAAATTGTCCTTTGCAATTCTATATAAACATATGTAAGAGCTACTTTAAAAAATGCGATAATAGACATTTGCAAAACAATTTCAGAAAAATGTTACACATTTTTCCCGTCAATGCTCCTTGGGAGATTTTTATTTCGATAAAGAAATCGAAAACCGCGCGAGAAGTGAACTACTTGGAAGACATTTCTGTCAGGGAGTAGTGATGTTTATTCGGAAAAGAGTGGTTTCCAAAATCAGTGGTAGAAGTAAATATTGAATATGGGTGACGTGACGCGAGAAAGGACGTGTTCCGAGTATCTAAATAGCATTTTCCGGGTCTTATAATATTCATTTGCCGGATTTATGGGTCCAATAACCCGATCCTGTCATTTCTGAGTGGCGGTAGAGTAGAGTTGTTTTCTTTCCGCGCCGACAGCACTTCCTTCCACCATTGAAAAGAAAAAGAGCAACAACTCTGTCGAAACTAAAACATGTTACTCTTCAATAGTGTTGCAAAAAAGTGCGTGGTCAAATATTTCTGCCATTTAGATTTTTATAAGTGTAAAAAATGGCTATAACTGTAGACAATAAGATGAGTGAATTTAAAATAACTATTTCTAGATATTGGATTTTCAAGTGAATAATGTATCGCTTAATATCTATATATCATTTACGCCCATTTTCAATTGATTTATAAAAGTACAAGCAAAGCAATATTTTAGTATATCTTTGCAAGAATCTTTTTTATATTTGCACCATTTAGTTAAGTTGACTTAACCAAATAGCGAAAATAAAAAAAAAGTTGAATTTTTAGTGTGTTAATATTTTTTTCTATTAAAAATATGTCTAATTAGAAGTAATTAAAAACAATCGGATTTCATTTGTGTTAAAAATTATATGATTGTTTGCTTTACTTATTATATTACTGTATATTTTTATTATTACTATATAATGTACTTTTGTTAAACACAATATTTGTGACAACTTCAAAAAGGACCTGCACTTGTCTTCATTAACAACTGTCACTGTTACCAAAGCAATTTAAAACGTTCTTGGGGTTGTATATTAAGATTTGATTACACTAGTCTAACAGAAGGATTATAATACTAATCGAGTTTAAGTGCCCAAATATAACGTAAATACGGAAATAGGTTTGCTCAAATACTAATGTAATTGTTAATTTAACTACATTGGCAAAATTAGCTGTCAACGCAAGTTGACGAAACGAGATATTATTGGTTATTTTTAATAGAAGTGCTTACAGCGTTGTTATATGATATTAGGATAACTACTATTTTTAAATTAATTTATTAGAACTACACAGTTAAATCAATCTCTTTGGATAGAGAAGGACATTTTTTAAGAGTTGATTTCAACAATGCTTCACAACCTTGGAGCTAGATGAATTTGTATGCCAGTCTACTTTAAAGTCTTCAGATAGCAAGGATTTAATTATAACAGTTGATTTTAACGGCTGTTAAAAATTTCCAACTCGTTAGTAGTGAAAGATTATTTAGTGTACTACTCAGATTTGAATTAAATTTAACTCCAGTTAAATACAACTCTCGCGAGTTAGTGGCTCTATTATTTTTAAATCCACATAAATTTAGCATGAAGTTTTTAAGTTTTTACCGCTTGATAATTACTATTCATTTATTTCTTATTTGGATTTTTGATATTTTATTAGTTTTAATTGCTTTTGTATGATAAAACCATAGTACATATTACTGTGAATATTTGGCAAATGAGATTGCTCCAATAGTTTGAAGATATAATGTAAACGATATTATATAATACGTACATATTTTTTCTTAATTCCAATTCATCCATTTTATTAAACTATTTTATAAATAAAAACTAGTCAAACTAAATAATGTAAATTTAAATCCAACAACGATTATTCATCTTTGTTTGTGATATATTAAGAAATATCGAAGGAAAAATCGTTAAGTTATATTAAATTCAATGATTAATATTGTTAACTAAAATTAACAGTTTCTCTCATCTCTGCATAGGAAACTTCGAGTCAGTCAATATTGAAGTAATAAAAAATATTAAAATATTTCTTTTGGAGAAAATTTTAGAAACGCATTTTAATCTTAAAAAAATATATATAAAAAAAAATCCTTCAGGTAGAGGTGGTTAATTTTCTTCATGACTACAATGAATGATAAATATACAAATCAATTCGATGCAATATCATTATAAACATCCATTTATTTATATAAAAGCGACTACTTTGAAATGTTTTTTTTTGTCAAAAGAACATTTTTTTCCAATATTTTGTTGCACTGCCAGAACGCACTTATTGACTAAACGCATCTATATATTATTCTCATTAACAATTCTAGAAATACAATTTATTTTTATAAGAATAACATCTCTGTATATAATTACGCCTTACAACAAAAAAACAACTTTCTTTCAGATTCCATCGTTGCTATGGCAATAAACGATGTATCACAATTCATTCATTCTTTTGTGATTAAAAAGTTCGTTATTATTTTATTGTTATAAAAAAAAGAAATATATCACAAAACTTGTCTTAGATATTATATTTCAGTAGATGTATATAATTTTTACAAAACGAAAATAAATGTGTTTATTCAAAATTACAATTAATCGAAATAATTACACATTAACATAAAAAAAAAATATATTTTTTTGTGGTCATTATCATAAATCGTTTTAATCGATTAATCGTCATTAATCGTTTAAGAGCAAACGATATTCTACATTAAATCTAAAATAAAATTCCTTTTAGGGTTAAATCAATAAAATTAATTTTAAGGAGTAGTTTAATTTTTATTTAGAAATATTATTTCACAGTTACAATATAATTTCCAGAAATATTTTATATTGACAAGAAACAAACTTTAATAATACATATCATAAAAATATTTTTCTACGTAGAATGTAATGATAAATTAAATTTCTAAAATTCTTTATATGTACCTATATATATATAATATATATTCTTTCAAATCTTTATATATACCTAGAATACACTGAAGTGACAAAAGTCATGGGATAGCAATATGCAAATTTTCAGATGGCAAGTAGCATCGCGTAGAAGAGGTATAAATGCGCAATGCTTTCGCAGAGCTTTCATTTCTGTTCAAGTTATTCATGTGAAGAGGTTTTGACGTGATGATGACCGCACGACGGGAATTAACAGACTTTGAACGCGGAATATTAGTTGGAGCTAGACGCATGGGTCATGCCATTTCGAAATCGTTAGGGAATTCAACATTCCCAGATCCACTGTGTCAAGAGTGTACCGAGAGTATGAAATTTCAGGCATAACATCCCACCATGGACAGCGCAGTGGTCGACCGCCTGCACTTAACGACCGAGACCGGCGACGTCTGCAAAGAGTCGTAAATTCTAACAGACAAGCAACACTGCGTCAAATAACCGCAGAAATCAATGTGGGACGTACAAGGGACTTGTCTGTTAGAACTGTGCGGAGAAATTTGGCTTTTTCTTGGGCTATTCCAGCAGAAGACCGACTCGAGTGCCTTTACTGACAGAACGACATCGCTTGCAGCGACTCTCGTGGGCACGTGAACATATCGGTTGGTCCCTAGATGAATGGAAAACCGTGGCCTGGTCTGATGAGTCACGATTTCAGTTGGTAAGAGCTGATGGTAGGGTTCGAGTGTGGCGCAGACCCCACGAAGCCATGGACCCAAACTGTCAGCAAGGCACTGTTCAAGCTGGTGGTGGCACCGTAATGGTGTGGGCTGTTTTTTCATGGCATGGACTTGGTCCTCTGGTGCGGCTGGACCGAACATTGACTGGAAATGCTTATGTTCAGCTACTTGAGATCACTTGCAACCATTCATGGACTTCATGTACCCAAACAACGATGGGATTTTTATGGATGACAATGCGCCATGTCACCGGACCACAACTGTTCGCGATTGGTTTGAAGAACATTCTGGACAATTCCAACGAATGATCTGGCCACCTAGATCGCCCGACATGAATCCCATCGGGCATTTATGGGACATCATCGAGAGGTCTGTTCGAGCCCAAAATCCTGCACCATCAACGCTTTCACAATTATGGACGTCTATCGAGACAGCATGGCTCAATATTCCTGCAGAAGACTTCCAACGACTTGTTGAGTCCATGCCACGTCGATTTGCTGCACTTCGCGGGGCGAAAGGAGGGCCGACACGATATTAAGAGGTATCCCATGACTTTTGTCACTTCAGTGTATGCATAGGTAGACAGATATAGTAGATATAGATATATTATAATTTACGAAAGAAATGAATCTATAATTTTAATTTTTGCATGCGGATTTAAAAAGCGACGTCCACTGTTAAATTTTAAATCAAATGACAACATGGTCTTTCTATGTTCTTTTTGCTATTCTAAGTCTAATTATCAAAAAAACTGTTATTAAAGTACTTCTTATTCTCAAACCCTATTAGTAAATTAATTTTAATTTTTCAAAAGCTAATATTAAGTTAACTCTAATTCTCTAAATCTGTAGTAGAATTTAGTGTTATAGAGATATGGATATTTTAAAAGACGATTCTCGATCACAATTCTAGAATTGTGCTACCACAATTATTGCAGGAATTATTTATGCTGTAAAAGATTCCCTTCTATATGGAGTTTGTCTGTACTTCATTATAGGAATATAGCAATATTATCAGAAAAAATCCAATCGAAACCTTTTTTTTATGTATCGAGGAGTGGGTGGAGGAGAAAGCTTTTCGAACAACTGTCACTCAAGTTGTAGTGGTAAAGCCTTTTTGATGAGAAAAGTAGAAGTACTTTTATTAAATAAACTCTAATTTTCCAAGTTTGTTATTGAAGGTAGTTTCATATATATATATATATTAAACGATTTCCTATAATATGGGGTTTGTCAGTACTTCATTAGAGGGATATATAAATAGTACTAAAAAGAATCCAATCGAAATAACTCTTATTTCTATGTATGGAGGAGGGAGGAAGGGTTTTCGAACTCCACATCTAATAGTAGCGGCAAAGCCATTTTGGATTTTTCTGTATTATTTACCATTATAAATATTGTTAAATTAATTCTTATTTTAAGAACTATTATTAAATTAACTATAATTCTTAAAATTTATTTTAGAATGTAGTATTATAGAGATAATTTTTTTTTCATATACGATTCTCGATCACAATTGTCGAATCATGCTACAGCAAATATTACAGTAAATATCTATTCGGTTACAATTCCTAATAAATGTAGTTTGTCTCTACTTAACTATAGAAATTTATAAATAATATCAAGAAAATCTAATAAAAATTACTCATTTTTTATATATGAAGTAATGGGGAACAACTAATTCGAACAACTCCCAATTTAATCGTAGTGGCAAAGCAATTTTGTGACGAGTGCGTTATTTACCAGTACAAGAACTATTGTTAAACTAATCCTAATTTTCAAAACTGATACTAAATTAACTCTAATTATCAGAATTTTGTTGTAAAATGCAGTATTATACAGGTATATATATTTTTTTTTCCAAATACGATTCGCGATCACAATTCTCTATCGTGTTGCAGCAAATACTGTAGAAATTATTAATATTGTCAGATACCCTAATATAAGGGGTTTGTCTGTACTTCGTTATAAGAATATATGATTATAATTAAAAGATATCAATCGAAAAAAACTCTTTGTTTTTATGTATGGAAGAGGAGGAGGGAGAAAACTGTTTGAACAACACCCACTCTGACTGAAATGGCAAAGTTATTTTGTGATGTGTTATTTTACCAGTAGAGGAACTATTATTAAATCAATACTTATTTTCAAGACCAATACTAAATTAACGAAAATTCTTAAAATTTCTTGTAGTATATTGAATTAAAGAGGTATAGACGATTCTCGAATAATGCTAAAAAATATTTATTGTAGGAATTATTTGTATTCTAAGATTCCCTACTATATTGGATTTGTCTTGTAATTCATTATAGAAGGATATAAATAATATCAAGAAAGTCCAATAGAAATAACTCTTATTTTTGAATGTGGGGCAGTGGGGCAGTGGGGCAGTAGAAGAAGCTTTTCGAAACAACTCCCATTGTAGTTGTAGTGGCAAAGCCATTTTGTGATGAGTGTGTTATTTACCAGTGGAAAAGGGGTTGACCCGCTACTATGTGTGTTCCAGAATAAGACGGTTGACAAATGTTTATCGAATACTTGGAGTATTTTCCAGCTGTTCCTTGCTGCTCACTAAGAGAACAGATTCATCTTATCGTCTGCGTCAACAGCGAAATATTGCAGCTACAGGACAAAAACCGGTCATTGCCTCCCAATTCTCCCTATTTCTGTCCTCTTCCGGTCCTAGATTGACAGATTCTGATGTTTTCTGTATGACGTACTTTTGCTTGTTTCCTTCTTTTCTTTTTTTTCCCCAAGAGGTTTTCTAAAGTTGTTCTTCAGGAAAAAAAAGGGAAAAAGGCAGGAGCTGTCATCAGAGCAATGGTATTGGGAAATGCATGTTTCTTCGAATAGAATTCTTCTCCGAGTATTTGTCCGTGCCAGAAGTAGGGATGGGCCAAGGGAGGGAGGAAATTGGACAGAAGGGAAGTCCCCGGAGACAATGAATTCCTCCTTTTAGATTGTAAAAGTTATAAATTTCAAATGTGGAAAGGTTTAGTGCGTCGACTGCGCTCTCTGAAATGGGTAATAAGGTAGAGTGCTTTGAAGTGTTGTGCACAGCAGTTGTGAGTTTTAAAAAGCAAAATTGAATGAACAAAAAAAATATGGATGCCAAATTTCAGAACAATGTAAGGATGCCTAATATCTCTTGTTTTCTTATTTATTTTCTGATATTTTCAATTTTATGTTTCCAGTCAAAAAAATGTATACGTTAATAAGAATGTATTTTAAAATCTTAAAAAGAATAAAAGTTTTGGCAGAATGTTATATCATAACTCTAAATTTACCAACCATGTTAAATACCCTGTTTTTAAGATTATTAAATTTATTGTCAGGCCTTTTTTTTTTACGTTGGTATAATTCATATTCTACTTATTTATACCACGAACGGCCACAGACCATTAAAAAGAGGATATTGCCTTCCGGAAGGACATTTTTATGGATACTTTCTTCGCTATTGTGGGACATATTCGAGAAACCTGGAAAACACCCATTAAACCAGTATATACATTGTCACAATGCCCACTATATCTCCTCGTTTTTTTTAAATTTAAAATGCAATATACAAAATAAATATACAAAACAATACAATACTATACTATACTATATTATACAATACATATAAAAAAATACAATTTTGATTCATATCCTGCGTTTTTATATATTGGACGGCTCAAAGGAAGGTATTTGCCTTTAGGGTAGACTTTTAGGGATAATAGCCATACATTTGCTTGTCGTATGGGAGACACCACGGAAACTACCACTAAACCAGTATATACGTTGTCACAATGACCACTATATCTCCACGTTTTTTTTTTTTAAATTTAAAATACATTGTTAGGATTCATATCCTGCGTTTTCATATACCAGACGACTCAAAAGAGTTTATTTGTTCTTCTGGGTAGACTTTTATGGGTAATTTCTTCGCCGTTATGTGGTTCTACTATCGGGGGTTTGTCTGCACTTCATTATAGGATTAATGAGAATAATATAAAAATAATCCAATAAAAATAATTTTTATTTTCATATATGGAGGAGTAGGTAAAAGAAGCATTCTGAACAACTCCCACTTTAACCGTAATAGGAAAATCATTTTTGTGATATGTTATTTACCAGTAGAAAAATTATTATTGAATAACTCTAATTTTCAACCACTAATGTCAAATTAATTGTAATTCTCAAAATTTGTTGTGAATATAGTATTATACTAGAAATATACATTTTTTTTTTGAAATACGAATCTCCAATCATGCTACAACAAGCATTTATTGCAGGAATTATTTGTATTGTAAAGTTGCCTACTATATGGAGTTTATTTGTATTTCATGATAGAAATATATAAATAATATCAAGAAAATCCAATAGAAATAACTATTATTTTTATGCATGGAGGAGTGGGGAAGTAGAAGAAGTTTTTCGAAACAACTCCCATTCTAGTTGTAGTGGCAAAGCCATTTCGTGATGAGTTTGTTATTTACCAGTAGAAAAGGGGTTGTTCCGCTACTGTGTGTGTTCTACAATAAAGCCGGTTGACAAATGTTTATCGAATACTTGGAGTAATTTTCCAGCTGTTCCTTGCTGGCCACTAAAAGAACAGATTCCTCTTATCGTTCTGCGTCAACAGCAAAATAGTGCAGCTACAGGGCAAAACCGGTCATTGCCTCCCAATTCTCCCTATTTCTGTCCTCTTCCAGTCCTAGATTGACAGATTCTGATGTTTTCTGTATGACGTACTTTTGCTTGTTTCCCTTCTTTTCTTTTTTTCCCCCAAAAGATTTTCTAAAGTTGTTCTTCAGGAAAAAAGGGAAAAAGGCAGGAGCTGTCATCAGAGCAATGGTATTGGGAAATGCATGTTTCTTTGAATAGAATTCTTCTCCAGTATTTGTCCGTGCCAGAAGTAGGGATGGGCCAAGGGAGGGAGGAAATTGGACAGAAGGGATGTCCCCGGAGACAATGAATTCCTCCTTTTAGATTTTTCTTGTAAAAGTTATAAATTTCAAATGTGGAAAGGTTTAGTGCGTCGACTGCGCTCTCTGAAATGGGTAAAAAGGAAGAGTGCTTTTGAAGTGTTGTGCCTAGAAGTTGCGAGTTTTTGAAAAGCAAAAATGAATGAACAAAGAAAATATGGATGCCAAATTTCAGAGCTATGTAAGGTTGCTCAATATCTGTTGTTTTCTTTATTTATCTTCTGATATTTCAAATTTTACGAGATTTTTATGTTTTCAGTCAAAAGAAATGTATTTATTATTAAGAATATATTTTTAAAATTTAAAAAGTAATAATAACAGTTTTGGCAGAAGGTTATATCATTACTCTAAATTTACCAACTCTATTAAATAACCGATTTTAAATTTGTTGCATTCATTGCCAGGTTTACTTTTGCTTCTGTGGGACTTATCCACGAATTGCCCACAGATCGGTAACAAGATATTGTTGCCTTTCGGGAGGACTTTAATGGTAATGTTTTTTCCGTTATGTGGCATATTCTAGAAATGCGTTAAACTTCCACTAAAGTCTTATATGTACTGTCATAATCTCAACCATATCTCCTGTGGTCAATTATTTTTTTAATTTTAAATTACAGTGCTGGGATTCATACTCTAAGTTTTTATACCAGGACGGCCCAAAAGAAGGATATGTATCATTGGCGAAGAACTTTAGATGTAATTGCACACATTTGCTTGCCGTATGAGAGAAATCCCGGTAACGCCCACTAAACCAGTATATACATCGTCACAATGCCCACCATATTTCTTCATTTTTTTCTTAAATTTAAAATACAGTGTTAGGATTAATATCATATATTACATTATTCATTCATACCCTATCATCATATCATCCATATCATATATCATATATCTCATTACACATGACACCAATATCTGCTATCAGATTTAAGTAACAGGTTGTTCCATTAGTACAAAACACTTATTGCATGTAATATAACTGCTCACCTTACTGCTTGCCCTGCTGTCAAATTTAAGTGATGTGTTGTTATTATATAATTCTGAAATTACATACATTCATTTCTCCTGGAAATGGAATGCCAGAACTCTTCTCGCAAAAAAATTAAATAAATTATTCTCAAAATTCTTTGTAGTATATAGTATTATAAAGATACATATTTTTTTTTTCTAATACGATTTTCGAACACAATTCTCGAATCGTGCTACAACAAATATCTGTTGTAGAAACTATTTGTATTGTAAAGTTCCTACTATATTAGGTTTGTCTGTACTTTATTATAGAAATAATATCAAGAAAATCCAATAGAAACAACTCTTATTTTTGATATGTGGAGGAGTGGGGAAGTACAAGAGGCTTTTGAAACAACTGCCATTCTAGTTGTACTGGCAAAGCCATTTTGTGATGAGTGTGTTATTTACCAATGGAAAAAGGGTTGCCCCGCTACAATGTGTTCTCTAGAATAAGACAGTTGACAAATGTTTATCGAATACTTGGAGTATTTTCCAGCTGTTCTTGCTGGCCACTGAGAGAACAGATTCATCTTATCGTCTGCGTCAACAGCGAAATATTGCAGCTACAGGACAAAAACTGGTCATTGCCTCCCGATTCTTCCTATTTCTGTCCTCTTTCGGCCGTAGAATGACAGATTCTGATGTGTTCTGTATGACGTATTTTCCTTGTTCCCCCATCTTTTCTTTTTTGTTCCCAAGGGATTTTTAAAGTTGTTCTTCAGGAAAAAGGGGAAAAGGGCAGGAGCTGTCATCAGAGCAATGGTATTGGGAAATGTATGTTTCTTTGAATAGAATTCTCGAGTATTTTTCCTGTGCCAGAAGTAGGGATGGGCCAAGGGAGGGAGGAAATTGGACAGAAGGAAGTCCCCGGAGACGATGAATTCCTGCTTTTAGATTCTGCTTGTAAAAGTTATAAATTTCAAAGGTGGAAGGGTTTAGTGTGTCTTCTTGCGCTCTCTCTTAAATGGGTAATAAGGTAGAGTGCTTTGAAGTGTTGTGCACAGCAGTTGTGAGTTATGAAAAGCAAAATTGAATGAACAAAAAAAATATGGATGCCAAATTGCAGAGCTATGTAAGGATGCCTAATATCTCTTGTTTTCTTGCATATTTTCTGATATTTTCAATTTTACGAGAGTTTTATGTGTTCAGTCAAAAGAAATGTATTTATTATTAAGAATATATTATAAAATAAAAAAAAATAAAAGTTTTGTCAGAATATTATAACATAACTCTAAGTTTTCCAACCCTATTAAATAACCGATTTTAAACTTATTACATTTATTGTAAAGTTTTATTTTTGATTGTGTAGGATTCATATTCCACGTATTTATACAACTAATGGTCCCCAGATCGGTAACAAGAGATTTCTGCCTTCCGGGAGGACATTATTGGTATTGTTTTTCCGTTATGTGGCATATTCGAGGAATGTGGAAAACTTCCACTGAAGTCGTATGTGTATTGGCATAATCACAACCATGTCTGCTGTTATCAATTTTTTTTTTTAAATTTTAAATTACAGTGTTGGGATTCATACTCTAAGTTGTATACCACGGACGGCCCAAAGGAGGATATGTGTCTATAGGGAAGACATTTAGGTGTAATTGGTACACATTTGCTTGTTGTATGAGAGAAGCCCCGGAAACGCCGATAAAACCAGTATATACATTGTCACAATACCCAACATATCTCTTCCTTTTTTTCTTAAATTTAAAATACAGTGTTAGGATTCATATGTATTCATCATATACATTCATCCATATCATATATATTATTCATTCATACCCTATCATCATATCATGCATATCCTATATCATATATCTCATTACACATGACACCGAATTTCTGCTATCAGATTTAAGTAACAGGTTGTTCTATTAGTACAAAACATTTATTGCATGTAATATAACTAACTACCTTACTGCTTGCCTGCTGTCAAATTTAAGCGATGGGTTATTATATTATTCTGGTCAAATAACATACATTCATTTCTCCTGGAAATTCAATGCCAGAACTCTTCTCGTGAAAAAATTAATTAAATCAACAGTAATTCTCAAAATTCTTTGTAGAATATAGCATTATCAAGATACAGATTTTTTTTTCTAAAACTATTCTCGAACACAATTCTCGAATTTTGCTACAACAAATATTTATTGTAGAAACTATTTGTATTGTAAAGTTCCCTACTATATGAGGTTGGTCTGTACTTTATTATAGTAATAATATCAAGAAAATCCAATACAAATAACTCTTATTTTTGTGTTTGAGGGACTGGGGATGTAGAAGAAGCTTTTTCGAAACAACTCCCATTCTAGTTGTAGTCGCAAAGAAGCCATTTCGTGATGAGTGTTTTATTTACTAGTGGAAAAGGGGTTGTCCCGCTACCGTGTGTGTTCTAGAATGAGGCGGTTGGCAAATGTTCATCGAATACTGGGAGTATTTTCCAGCTGTTTCTTGCTGGCCACTAAGAGAACAGATTCCTCTTATCGTCTGCGTCAACATCAAAATATTGCAGCTACAGGACAAGAACCGGTCATTGCCTCCCTAATTCTCCCTATTTATGTCCTCTTCCGGTTCTAGATTGACAGATTCTGATGTTTTCTGTATGACGTACTTTTGCCTTGTTCCCTTCTATTCTACTTTTTTTCCCAAGGGATTTTCTAAAGTTGTTCTCCAGGAAAAAAGGGAAAAAGGCAGAAGCTGTCATCAGAGCAATGGTATGGGAAATGTATGTTTCTTTTGAATAGAATTCTCCGAGTATTTTTACCGTGCCAGAAGTAGGGATGGGCCAAGCGAGGGAGGAAATTGGACAGAAGGGAAGTCCCCGGAGACGATGAATTCCTGCTTTTAGATTTTGCTTGCAAAAGTTATAAATTTCAAAGGTGGAAGGGTTTAGTGTGCGTCTTCTGTGCGCTCTCTGAAATGGGTAATAAGGTAGAGTGCTTTGAAGTGTTGTGCACAGCAGATGCGAGTATGGTAAAACAAAAATTGAATGGACAAAAAAAATATGGATGCCAAATTTCAGAACAATGTAAGGATGCCCAATATCTTTTGTTTTCTTATATATTTTCAATTTTAAGAATGTTTTTATGTTTTCAGTCAAAAGAAATGTATTTATTATTCAGAATATATTTTAAAATTTAAAAAGAATAATAATAAAAGTTTTGGCGGAATTTTTTTTTTTATTTCATAACTCTAAATTTACCAAACATATTAAATAACCAACTTTAAATTTATTAAATTTATTGTCAGTAATTCTTTTTTACGTCAGTGGGATAATTATTTATACCACGAACGTCCCTAAGCCGGTAAAAAGAACGTATTCCCTTCCGGGAGGTCTTTATAGGTAATTCCATCGGCAATGTGTGTCAAATTCAAGAAAATCCCAGTTAACCAGTATATACATTTCCACAATGCTCACCATATCTCCTAATTTTTTTATAAATTTAATATACAACTTTCGGATTCATATTTTGCGTTTTTATATACCGGAAGGCTCAAAGGAGGATAATTGGCTACCAGTGGACTTTCATGGATAATTTCGTTGTGTGGCAGCTGTTGCCGCTGTGTGTCATATTCGAGAAACCTGGAAGACCACCCACTAAACCCCGTATGTACGTTGTCGCAATCCCTGCTATATCTCGTTTTTTCTTTTTTCTACATTTAAAATACAGTGTTGGAATCATATCCTTCATTTTTACGCCACGGACGGCCTTAATTAGGGTATTTGCCTTTAGATAGATCTTTTAGAGATAATTGTCCCACATTTGCTTGTCGTATGGAATATTCCCCCAGAAAATCACCACTAGACAGCCTAAATATCAATGCAAATGGATCCACACACTGTCTCAATCGAGTGTTTTCATTTTTATAAGAGTGACTACAACAATTCGAATCTTAGGATTCATTGGCACCTAGCATCCTACAGGCTAGCTGCCAATAAATCGAAAACTGAAAATACCTACTAAACCCTTATATTTATGGGAAGAAAGCTTTTACTACTCCCATTCTAGTTGCAGTTTTGACAAAGCCATTTTTGATTAGCATATTATTTACAACTAAAGGGATTATTAAATTAATTTTAATTTTCAGAACTAATATTAAATGAATTCTAATTCTTAAAATTTCTTTTTAAAATTTAGTATTTAAAAGATGTAGTTTTTTTTTTTCAAATGCATATTTCGATCACATTCGGGCTACAATAAATATTGCAGGAATTATTTGTTAAGTTCCCTACCATATGGGGTTTATCTGTACTTCATTACAGGCATATATAAAGAATATCAAGAAAATCAATACAAATAAATCTTATATTTATCAATAGAGGAGTGTGGAAGTACAGATCCGCTTCCACACGCTTTTGAAACAACTCCCATTCTACTCGTAGTATCAAAAAGCCATTTGTGATGAGTGTGTTATTTACCAGTGAAAACGGGGGTTGTCCCGCTACTATGTGTGCTCTAGTATAAGACAGTTGACAAATGTTTATCGAATACTTGGAGTATTTTCCAGCTGTTTCTTGCTGGCCACTAAGACAAAAGATTCCTCTTATCGTCTGTGTCAACAGCAAAAAATATTGCAGCTACAGGACAAAAAACTGGTCATTGGCTCCCAATTCTTCCTATTTCTGTCCTCTTCCAGTCCTAGATTGACAGATTCTGATGTTTTCTGTATGACGTACTTTTCCTTGTTCCCCTTCTTTTCTTTTTTTTTTTTCCCAAGGGATTTTCTAAAGTTGTTCTTCAGGAAAAAAGGGGGAAAAAGGCAGGAGCTGTCATCAGAGCAATGGTATTGGGTAAATGTATGTTTCTTCGAATAGAATTTTTCTCCAGTATTTTTCCGTGCCAGAAGTAGGGATGGGCCAAGGGAGGGAGGAAATTGGACAGAAGGAAGTCCCCGGAGACAATGAATTCCTGCTTTTAGATTCTGCTTGTAAAAGTTATAAATTTCAAAGGTGGAAGGGTTTAGTGTGTCGTCTTGAGCGCTCTCTGAAATGGGTAATAAGGTAGAGTGCTTTGAAATGTTGTACGCAGCAGTTGCGAGTTTTGAAAAGTAAAATTGAGTGAACAAAAAAAATATGGATGTCAACATTGCTCTGAATATGTCAAATTTCAGATCAATGTAAGGATGCCCAGTATCTGTGGTTTTCTTATTTATTTCTTGATGTTTCAAATTTTACGAGAGTTTTATGTTTTCAGTCAAAAGAGACGTATTTATTATTAATAAAAACAAAAGTTTTGGCAGAAGATTGTATCATAACTCTACATTTACCAACCATATTAAATAACCGACTTTAAAGTTATTAATTTTATTGTCAGGCATTTTTTTTTACATCGGTGTTGCTCATGTTCCACTTATTTGTACATGAAAGGCCCATGGACTGGAAAATGAGGGTATTCCTTCCGGGAGGTTCTTTTATGGGTAATTTCTTCGCCATTGTATGTCATATTAGAGATACCTGGAAAACACTCACTAAACCCGTATATACATTGTAAATCCATATCTTCTCAAGCTTTTTGTTTTCTGCCTGATATCCAATTGGCCATGGATCTGGCCTTTTGGTAACACAGGCTTCAGGTTCGAATCCTGGAGTGGCATGGATGTTTGTTAGTAGTTCGGAATTTACTTTAAACTGTAGGCTGCGGACTAATTAGTCAAAAATCGGCATAAAATGACCGTAGAGCGACAAACCAATTCTTGTTTATTTATTTATTATTATTTTTAAAATTAAAATATACTGTTGGGACTCATACTTAGCATTTTTATACTACGGATGGCTCTAAGGAGGGTATTTGCTTTAGAGAGAACTTACAGAGATAATTGTCCCACATTTGCTTGTCATATATTATAAATCCTGGTAAACTATGGATGCACAGCCTAAGTATCGATGCAAGTTGTTTCATACACTGATACACTGTTATTAAGATTTTTCATTTCTATAAGAAAGTAAATTTTGTAAATTTTATCACAAGTGCGATTAAATCACAAGTATAGTTCACTCCAAAGTCGGAAACGTTCTCGAGTCTCGCCGAATAAAATTTCCTGGTCCGTGGCAGACCTTAGTTAATGCACGGCGTGATACATGAAACCACAAAGGGTTCACTTTGAAAAACAGGGAAAACTTCAGCCTATTCATTCAGTTCAGAAAAACAGAAAAACAACACTTCTGGTCGACTCGTCGTGGAACACTCTCCCTTCTTCAGCAATCAATAAAGACTTTTTTTTTAAGAAAATCTATCAAGAGGTGGCATCAGCTTATCTCACTTCTCATTGAAGTAGACTTTTCTCAGCTCGTGGTCTATCACCAATCACGATGGAACAACTCATGGTGTAGTTCAGATTCAATCTACAGTTGTTCCGACCTGTGAAGGTCGCACAGACATTCGCTAACTTCCTGAATCTAATTGCACAGGATACCGAATACCTGTTATCAGATTTGAGTGACAGGTTGTTCTCATTAGTACAAATCTCCAAATGCATGTAATATAAACTGCCCACAATAAAGTTCGTCTGCTGTCAAATTTGGGCGATGTGGTTATTATATATTTGTCAACTAAGATGCATTCCTCTCTCACGAGAATAAAATACCAAAACTCTTCCAGTGAGAAAAAAAAAAAGTTACAACCCATCGATTCGGTATTACGCAATAAATTTAGCAATTCATAAATATTCCAAAAGTATAAATAAAAGCATTTTGTATTGTTTAATAAAGTGCGGGATAATTTAAGAGCTTTAAAAAGAATTTTAAAATCTTTCTATATGCTTCTTAAATAAAAGCAAAGCGAAAATGTAATTTATTTCGGAGTGAAATAAAAAACACATTCTCCTTTCAAGATATAAATTATTCTGAGAAAACCATTTTTATCATTTATTTGAAGTTCTTATTCATTAATGATATAAAATACAGAATATGTGAGAAGAATTCTGCACCATTTTTATACTGCTAATAAATTCTGAAACCGATGAATAGAATTGTCTCAATTTCCTAGAACGTATTTTAAAATAAAAATACTTTGATATTCAAAAGTCATAATGTTATGCGTTGAACTTTCTGCATAAAAAAAATAAAATTTTTATTTATTCAGTGACGAATTTCATTAAATATTTTAACTCATAAAAATTTATAATTTTATTTGAAATTGGTATATCTTACTTTTTAAATTTTAAGTTCTTTAATTAAATTAAATGACTCCTTATACTTTTTCGTGTACGTATTAAGAATTAAATACAGACTTTCGTATCCGGTAGAATTATGCTCGCAATTCTACAAACTGTTCAATAGGAAAGTTAGACATCTGCTTCAAAAGCATAAAAGGACTTATTATGTGTGCAAGTCAGATATATGTTTGCATAGCAGTTTTAAAATATTTTTTTAATTTTTAGGAGAATATTATAATATAAAATGTGACAAAGTGCTAAAATTCACAAACAGAGAATAGAAATTATACAAGAGAAAACCTTTTCGAAATTACCTTTCTCCTCTATTACACCGCTTTTTTAATGCGTCTGCCAATTTACCGCATGTAAACTGGTAGGATTATTGCTGGCAAAGAAATGTCTCGATGTGGATTCTGACGGTACATATCAAAATCTAGCCTCGACAACTGAATTGCCTGTTGTTAGTTTTCCAGCTTTTTCTGATACTGTACACAAAAGGGACAATTACTCCTGAATGCCCATGAAGAAATAAGAGAAGGAAAGTCATTTCTATATTCTGTCTACAAAGAAATCCATGTTTTCTGAACGCAAGTTCTCTGTCCCACTCGTGGCGCAGTGACAACGTGTGCAAGAGAGCTAACGTTCGAATCCACTGGCGGCATGTTTGTAATCACAGCTTTCAGAAATGAGGAGCCTCGATGCCGATTGTGACAATGTGTCTTGCTTCGATAGTTGGATTTCTTAATGGGAGTTTTTAAGGTTTTTTTCATTCATACAAAACACAAATGCGGAGCAGTTACCCCTAAAAGTTCTCCTGGAAGGCACTGTCCTTCCCTTCACCTGTCGGTGGGCTCGTAGTAAGCACGAGGCTCACTGATGTTACAACCTCATCTTTCCAACAAGTAAGGAGCTACACAGGCCTGAGTACGTGGGTGAGTTGGGGAAAAAAAAAGAAAAAGTAAAGAACACAAAGTTTTTGTAGTAAAAAGAATGATTATCATAAAATTAAAATAAATGTTTTCAATTATCCGTTACATTTAATTACTTTGATAAAACGGAACATTTAAATGAAGCATAAAAATGTGAAACTTTTCTCTTTAAAAACGAGAAAAACATTAAATAATATAAAAAATTAAACTTAAATCAAATTAAAAATAAACCAAAAAACTGCAAAAATTATATTTAAACAAAGAAATTAAAATATAAAAATTAATAAAAACATAAATAAAAAAATAATAAATAAAATAACAAATTAAAATTAAAAATTAAATAAAACGAATAAAAATTAAATTATAAAATTAATAATAAAATTTAAGAACTAAAAATAAATATAATCTTTAAAAGAAAATTAAAAATCTTATAGAAGTGCTTAAAGCAAAACTGTAAATACTTATATTAAACAAATATCCGATCAAAACCTTTTGAAAATTAAAGAGTTGAATTCATAAAAGAACATTAATTAAGTTTGCAATTTTATTCACAAATTCTGTCTAAAATTTAATACATTATTGCAGATTGCAGATTTAGTATAATTTTAGCAAGGAATTTTATAATTTTGTTAAAATAATTGGAAGTAAAAACTACATAATCCGGAATTTGTTAAAAAATATCAAAATCAAATTTTAGATAAATATATTTAGATCAAAATGTTTAAACGAATAATTCCTAAATCATTTAATCTGTATTTTCCTTTAAATTAGTTTTAAATTTTTAATTAATTTAGTATTTTTTTTTAAGTTTTATAAAAACGCTTTTTCATAATAGACCCACGCGCTAAATATATATGTATAAATATAAGAATTCTTAATCTATCCTATTGTGAAAACATTTGGAACATTAAAAATAACAAATTGAGAGGCATGTATAGTTTTCAAAATCTTTGTTGTATTTCTTCTTCTCGTTTCTTTGTGGAATTTCACAGTAAACTGTCCCACATTTGTTCAGAATAAATAGGAAAACTATCAAACGACAATTCGATTACATGGGTTTACATTCTTATATGTACTATCAGAATCACCAGCTTTGAAACAGGTTAAATTCTAACAGATTTAATTCTAAGCTAAATTCATACATTAAATTCAGTTTATTTAAAATAAACAGTAGAACATGAAAAATTAATGACACATCACTTGTATTCTTTATAAAATAAAAATTTTTAAAAAAAAATTGTTACTGACGATAAAAACAGACTTTATTTATTTAATGTTACTTTGGTTACATATGTCAATTTCCACATGTCCAACTTCCATATTATTCAGTCCTATGATTCTCGTAATCTTTGTGAATGCGAAATCACACGCATTGGTTCGTCTTCCGCATGGAAGGAAAATCATTTGAAAATCTGAGATATGCCCCGAAAATCCCATTTATTTTCTGGAGATAACCGTCATTATTTCCGGTATTATTTTGAATCTTATGTATCAGACAGTTGGAGCATGTTCAGACATGAAACTTATTTCCTCTTCCATTCGCTATCACATGCGTATTCATCGGTTTGGAAGTTATCGCTACACGAACATCTCCTAGATCTATATTTTTGTATGCATATTTAAAGAAAGATGGATGCAAAAAGGGTAATCAAATGGTTTCCAAGGCCTACAAAAATGAAAACTTTTCCATCAAAAGCAAAAAGTTTTGCTTTCGGTAAAGAAGTTTTAATTTTACTTTGAGATCCATATAGATCATACGTATAGAATACATATTATTAGACATTATCACATCAATATTTAGAAAGATTTTATAATGTTACAGTAATCTATACTCTAAAACAGAGGTGGCCAACCAAAAGATCTTGCGAGTCACTTTAGAAATGCATTCTAACTTAGCGGGCCTCATATAAAATTATATATCCCATATTAGATTTAGACTAACTATAGACATTTTTGGAGTGAAAAATTGAAACACAATGAGCTAATATTTTGTGTTTACTATTATTCTTACATGTAAACAGAGATTACATAATAATAATGATACTATACGTATATTGTAAAGAGATATATAACACTAAAAATGAAATATAAAAAATATATGAATATAAACGAAATAAAAAATAAACTCATTAAAAAAATATTTAATTTACTAGTGTGATATTTGTTTCTCCACTCTTTTATTCAGCTTTTTACAAATAGATGCGCGTGCATGAGTTCACCGAATATAATTTAATTAATCTGCGAACTCATAACTGTAAACTCATCAACAAAACAGGCAATATCTGTCATATATTCGTAAAATTATTATTTTAAAATCAAAAAGTTAATTTTTTTTTTCATCATTTCGGCAACATTGAATATTTGCACACATAAAGTCTTTTTTAATACATTGGATTTCTACTTTGGCCATTATAAAATAAATATATATTGTAAAAGTGTGATAAATCTCAAGGGCCGGAAAAATTTTCAAGGCGGGCAGCGGATTGGCCATCCTTGCTCTAAAATATCTCAATAGCATGGACAATCATTTTAAATTGCATTAGTATAATTAACTGTTTTTATTTTTAAAAGAAAATACTAAATTTTTAATGTTAAATATTTAAATATTGACGACTATTTAAATAGATTTAATTCCTTATTAATTTTTTTTTCTAAAAATAACTTTTTAAACATTTGAATTAATTCTATTTTCAAATTTTTTATTTTGTAGGTAACAAATATGGAATGCATCCCAACCAATTTATTGTCCTTTTTTTCTGTTAAAACTTTTTGTGTTGGATATTATTTTCAAGTTCAGTTTAAAAATACATTCTCAGAATATTCTTAACAACATTCATTAATTGCTTTTATTTTCAGCTGTACCCCAAGGAATGGCGTAAGAAATCCCAATCCCATACCAGAATCACCAATATTTAGGTAAGTATTAGTATAATGCATGTTCTTCCAACACTTTTCGAAATTATTGGTTTACTAATAACTTTAAAATTTGTTAATGTATAGAAACTTTTAACTATTTCTATCTTCCAACATTTACGAATTTTAGGACACGTGCAGTAATCAGTGTGGCCCTATGCCTAAAATGTTAGGAGACATTGGATCATTCTATTTCAGCAATTTACTTGTAGACGTAATTTTCATTTATTTTAAGGACAATAGACTTTGAAATCATAAAATTTCAATGTTAAGCTGTTTAGCATATTAGGTACTTTTTTTTTTTAATATAAATGACTTTTATTATGTAAACATATTTAAATGAAGTTTGTATTATTAATTTAATTGTTGAAGTCAGCCTTTTTGTTTTGTTATTTTTTTAAGAATAATTACTTCAATTAATTCACAAAAAAAAAAAATCATTTCAATTAATTCACAAAATAATCACTTCTAGTACTTGTAAGGAAATACGAATACTTAAACGCTAAACTTCCATTCCACAAATTTTTCGTTTAATGTTCTCAAAATAACTTCTAGCTATTTTGCTAGTTAGTTTACTAAACTTCTATTCCTCAAATGTTTCGTTTAATGTTTCCAATATAATCACTTCTAGTACTTATAAGACGATCAAGTCAAGCAAATCAAGCACGACTGTCACAAGCAAATTAACTTAGAAGGCATCCATTTTAAAATGCTTTTAAAACTGTCCCCTTTCATCAAAAACAAAACACGAAGATAAATATAAAAATCCTCACCAACAAATAATTTCCCCACATCCTACCATTAAAACTTTTATCAAGAGTTCACAAAACAAATAATTTCTCAATCATCCAACCATAAGAGCGCCTAATCACACCATGGTAGGATCCGCTTTAAAATCTTCGCCATACTCATTAATTCCGGGCTAACCAGTGCTAATAAAGAGGACGCTTCGACCATAAGTCATCCCTCTTCCTGTCCTACAGAGCTAATCTGGGAGGGCTCTTGAATAAACATACGATCTGTCAAAATTCCACTTTGGTTCGGACAGGAATATCGAATATTTAATCTTCAAACACTCCTCGTCGCTCAAGAGTTTTGGAAATGGCACTCATGCTGCTTCCGCTTCTCAAAATGAATCTTTAGTATTTTCTCATACATTACGTGTTTAAAATTCTATTTGGGAATTTGTATCAATTTAGATTTGAAGAAGTGAGGTTTTCTGTTTGAAGCTTGATATTGATGATTTATACTTTAATTGAAATTGTGTATTCATATTTGACAAGAAATATAATATGGAATAAGATGATCAAGTTTATCTACGTAATTGCACAGAATTCAATAAATTATTGCATAATTAAATAATTCGCATGCAGAATTTTTTCGTATATTGTGAGTTTAAAAGTGTATTTGGGGATTTCTATCGATTTAGGTTAGCAGAAACGAGGTGTTCTTACTTCTCTATAGGTTCATATTCCACAAATGTTTCGTTTAATGTTACACAAAAATATCTTTTCTGATACTTGTAAGGAGATACGAATATTTAAATGTTCAACTTCCATTCCACGAATATTTTGCTTAATGTAAAAAAAAAAATCACTTCTAGTTCTAATAAGAAGATAGATGAATAATTAAATGCTAAACTACCAAGCAAAAAGTTGTTTGCAAAAGAGTAATTAATAATTCAAACATAATAATACATTTAAATCGTTTGCACAAGGAATACATTTAAGGTTTTAAAGAAACGCATAAATAAAACAGAAAACTGACTCTCACAAGCAAATTAATTAAAGGGACATCCTTTTTTAATATGTCTTTAAAACTGTCCCTTTTTAAGCAAAAACAAACCAAAAACCAAACTTTATTAAGGCTTTCTTTCAAACTTTATTAAGGCCAACAAATAATTTCTCAATCATCCGACCATAAGAGCCTGTAATCACACCATGGTAGGATCCGCTTTTAAAATCTTCGCCACACTCATTAATTCCGGGCTAACCAGTGCTAATAAAGAGGACGCTTCTTCGACCATAAGTCATCCTCTACTTGTCTTACAGAGCTAATCTGGAGGGCTCTTAAGAAAACAGCAATCTGTCACCATGTCCAACAGCTTCGGTTTCGGACAGGAGGTCATGCTTCAAAACTCCTCGGTCGCTCGAGTGTTTTGGAAATGGCAAATGCTGCTTCCACTTTTCAAAATGAATCTTTAATATCGACTCATACATTACGTGTTTAAAAAATGAATTTGGGAACTTTTATCAATTTAGGTTTGAAAAAGTGAGGTTTTCTTACTTCTGTTTAGGTTCGACATTGATGGTTTATACTTAATTGAGATTGTGTATTGATTTCTGAAAAAAAATATGATATGCAATAAAGTCATCAAATTGGTATCTACATAATTTCACAAAATTCAATAAATTATTGTATAATTAAATAATTTGTATGCAGAAACTTTTTCTAATATAAACTTATATTCCTCATATTTTTCGTTTAATGTTCACAAAATAATCTTTTCTAGTACTTATAAGGAGATAAGAATATTTAAAACAAAAATGATCACTTCTAGTTTTTCATTTCTTCACTGTCTACAAAATAATAATTTCCAGTACTTATAAGGAGATACGAATATTTAAATGATAAACTTTCATGCGAAGAGTTGTTTGTAGTAGCATAACTAATAATACAAATATAAACTTTCAGTTAATAGATTTAAATCATTACACATGGAATGTTTTAATGACTTTAAAGAAATGAGAAAATAAAACAAAAAACTGACCCTCAAAAGCAAATTAATTAAGGAAACATCCTTTTAATATATTTTTAAAGATTGTCCCTTTCAACAAACCACGAAGATATATATAAAAAATCTTCACCAACAAATAATTTCCCCACATCCTACCATTAAAAAACTTTATTAAGTCCAACGAATAATTTCTAAGTCATCCAACCATAAGTGCATTTAATCACACTATGGTAGGATCCGCTTTAAAATCTTGGCCATGCTCATTAATTCCGGGCTAACCAGTGCTAATAAAGAGAATGCCTTCCACCATAACTCATCCTCTTCTTGTCTTACAGAACTAATCTGGGGAAGGCTCTGAAGAAAACAGCAATATGTAATCATGTCCGATGGCTTCGGTTTCGGACAGGAGGTCGTCTTCAAAACTTCTCGTTCGATGGAGAGTTTGGAAATGGCATATGCTGCTTCCGCTTCTCAAAATGAATCTTTAATATCCTCTCATACATTACGTGTTTAAAAATGAATTTGGGAATTTTATCAATTTAGGTTTTGAAGAAGTGAGGTTTTCCTTACCTCTGTTTAGGGGCGACATTGGTGATTTATACTTTAATTGAAATTGTATATTGATTTCTGAAAAGAAATTTAAGATGGATGTAAGTCATCAAATTTATCTACTTAATTTTACAGATTTCAATAAATTATTGTATAATTATATAATTTATATGCATAATCTTTTTCAAATATAAACTTATAATCCACAAATTTTTTGATTAATGTTCAAAAAGTAATCATTTCTAGTACTTATAAGGATATAAGAATATTTAAATGTTAAACTTCCATTCCACAATTTTTTTCATTTAATTTCACAAAATAATCACTTCTTGTATTTATAAGGAGATACGAATAGTTAAAAAAAATAATCACTTCTAGTTCTTTACTTTCTCACTGTGCACAACATAATCCTTTCCAGTACTTATAAGGAGATACGGATATTTAAATGCTAAACTTTCATGCGAAGAGTTGTTTGTAGTAGCCTAACTAATAATTCAAACATAAACTTTAAGTTATAGATTTAAATCGTTACACAAGGAATATTTTAAAGACTTTAAAGAAATGAGTAAATAAAAAAAAAAAATTGACCCTCAGAAACAAATTAATTGAAGGAACATCATTTTCAATTTGTTTTTAAACCTGTCCCTTTAAGGAAAAACAAAATACGAAGACATATAAAAAATAATCTTCCACCATCAAATAATTTCCCCCTACATCCTACCATTAAAAACATTATTAACACCACCAACAAATAATTTCTCAATCATCTGACCATAAGAGCGTTTAATCACACCATGGTAGGATCCGCTTTTAAAATCTTCGCCATACTCATTAATTCCGGGCTAACTAGTGCCAATAAAGAGGACGCATCGACCATAAGTCATCCTCTTCTTGTCCTACAGAGCTAATCTGGGAGGGCTCTTAAGAAAATAGCAATCTGTCATCATGTCCGACAGCTTCGGTTTCGGACAGGAGGTCATCTTCAAAACTCCTCAGTTTGGAAATGGCACATGCTGCTTCCGCTTCTCAAAGTGAATCTTTAATATCTTCTCATACATTACGTGTTTAAAAATGAATTGGGGGATTTTTATCAATTTGGGTTTGAAGAAGTGAGATTTTCCTTACTTCTGTTTAGGTTTGACATTGATGATTTATACTTAATTGAAATTGTGTATTGATTTCTGGAAAGAAGTAAAATTTATAATAGAAATCAAATCGTCGCACACATAATTAAACATGACATTAAATATAAAAAGTTTTATTTCCTTCTACAGAAAAAAGAACATCAAATAAATTACTAAGATCATGGATATGACATGATTCTTAGTAATGATGAAGGTCATGGATATGACATGATCTTAGTAATGGTGAAGATCATGGATATGACATACCCAAAACAAATAATTAAAAGTAACCCCACATGATTAAAAATAATTTTAGTTGAATATATATATTTTTAATTCAATTTCTGTACTAAATACTGTTTTCAAAAAGTTTATTATAGACTGATATTGATAGATTTTGAAATAGACTTCAAACTTTTAAAGAAAAGCAACAATAGCTTTTTAAATTTATATTTTATGCATATTTGTTGCAACACTTTAAGCTAAACATATAAAAAAGACGTGGTAAATTCAATCCTCAAAAAACAAAATAGCGTAGAAAAAAATCGATATCTTTCTTTCTCGGAAACTATTTTTTTTTCTTTTGTAAAAAAAAATTCCTTATTGAAAAATTAGTCATTAGTCTCATCTAAGAAAACTACCCAAACTGTAAGAACGTTGTTGATAATTTACAAAAAAGCTTAAAAAAATTGCAATATTTTCATTTTCTACATATTGCATTTGTTCAAGTATAGTTGAGGAGGGTTACAACTAAGTAATAAAACCTCACATTATAGAATGCCAGCCAATCAGAAGCTGTAATACACTCAAGTCCATAAATTAAGGATAATTCAGAATTACACAGAAATTGAACTCTAAAACAAAAATTTCACCTGTAGAATTATCACACACATCTTGAAGAAGAATATGCAAATTACAGGAAACCACCAGATGGCGCGGATAGTACGTCACAATGACGAGTGTAAGAGAGGGGTATATAAGGAATGGTGGCAAAGAAGTAAAATTGTTCACAAGCGCTTTAAAAGCCTTTCAGTGCAATAACCGCATAGTTATGGCACAAAGAAAGCATTTGGCTGATTTTTTTACGTGGTAGAATTATCGGACGACTGGAATGTGGACGTACCCAGATGGAAGTATCCGAGGAACTTGGAATCGCCCAGAGTGTCATCTCCAGGCTTTGGCAACGATTCCAAAATGATGGTAATGTGAGTAGATGTTAACGCACAGGTCGCCTCCGAGTTACAACGCAGAATGAGGACCGGTATTTAGCAGTTACTGCCAAAAGAAACAGACGGAGCACCGCATCAGACCTGTCACGGCAGCTCTCTTCAGCTACCGGTACGACAGTTTCAAGGCAGACCGTGTACACACGCTTAGGGTACATTGATCTATATGCTCGTAGGCCTGTCAGATGTGTTCCACTTACCGCAACTCACTGTCGCCTGCGATTAACCTGGAGTAGAGAGCATGCATTGTGGACACCGCAACAGTAGTCTTGTGTGATGTTTCCGACGAGTCAGTTCTCGCCGGACTTTTGCAGTCTGATTCTCGTATTTCATATGCAGAGCGCCAGGTACCAGTTACCACCAAGAGAACACCATTCAACGACACCGTTACGGTAGTGCAGGATGGCTCGTTTGGGGAGGAATTATTATTGGTTCCAGAACTTACCTGCATGTTCAGAGTTGGGATCCTTTAAATTTTTCCACATAATAAATTAAAGGTGATGTGTAGTAGAATAGATAATTATTTGTTGTTTGTCTGCCAAAGATATTTGCAAGCGGTCGTATTGTTGTATTCTCTTCAATGGTTTTTGACAACATTAGGGATTCGAATTACTATGAATTCTTCAAATACGTAAAATTTATAAAATAAATAAGATTACAAAATAAATAAAAAATAAAATAAAAAAAAAAAAAATAAAATAAAAAAAATATTAATAAATAAATTGAAATAAAATTTTGGACGGACGAAAAATTAAAAAATAAATAAAAATAAAATGTCAACTTTCTTTCAAAATTTAAGAAATTAAAATAGCGTCAGCTTACACGAAATATATAAAATGTTTTCCAATTTTTTAAATACACTCATGTCCATAAATTAAGGATAATTCAGAATCACACAGAAATTGAACTCTAAAATAAAAATTTCACCTGTAGAATTATCACACACATCTTGAAGAAGAATATGCAAATTACAGGAAACCACCACATGGCGCGGATAGTACGTCACAATGACGAGTGTAAGAGAGGGTATATAAGGAATGGTGGCAAAGGAGTAAAATTGTTCACAAGCGCTTTAAAAAGCCTTTCAATGCAATAATCGCATAGTTATGGCACAAATGAAGCATTTGGATGATTTTTTGCGTGGTAGAATTATCGGACGACTGGAATGTGGACGTACCCAGATGGAAGTTTCCGAGGAACTTGGAATCGCCCAGAGTGTCATCTCCAGGCTTTGGCAAAGATTCCAAGATGATGGTAATGTGAGTTGATGTCACAGTACAGGTCGCCCCCGAGTTACAACGCAGAATGAGGACGGTATTTAGCAGTTACTGCCAAAAGAAACAGACGGAGCACAGCATCAGACCTGTCTCGTCAGCTCTCTTCAGCTACCGGTACGACAGTTTCAAGGTAGACCGTGTACAGACGCTTAGGGCAAATTGGTCTATATGCTCGTAGGCCTGTCAGATGGGTTCCACTTACCGCAAGTCACTGTCGCCTGCGATTAACCTGGAGTAGAGAGCATGCATTGTGGACACCGCAACAGTGGTCTGGTGTTTTTCTACGACTGTTTACCGCACGAGCTCCAGGGTTTAGTTTGCATTGGAGAGCGCAGTGTGGTGCAGTGGAGAGCGCCAGGTGTTTGCAGTGGGACACTTTCATATGGAGAGTGCCAGGTACCCGTCACCACCAAGAGAACACCATTGAACGACACCGTTACGGTGGTGCAGGATGGCTCGTTTGGGGAGGAATTATTCTTGGTTCCATAATTGACCTGCATGTTCAGAGTGTAACGATGACAGGCCACATTTATCGGGATGTCATTCTGGAACAACATGTACGTTTGTTTCGGGGCGCCCTGGGTGCTGAATTTCTGTTTATGGATGACCACTCCCGTCCTCACCGTGCAAACATTGTAGACGAATACCTTCAATTGGAGGATATCACATATATGGAATAGCCAGTATACTCACCGGACTTGAATCCAATAGAGCATGTGTGGGATATGCTTGGCCGACCAATTGCAGCCCCGTCAACCCCTCCCACCTGTCAATCGGAACTTCGGAGGGCATTGCTGGATGACTGGTGTAATATTCCCCAAGATCAGATTGATAATTTGACACTCAGCATGCCTAGGCGTTGTAAGGCCTGTATTGCATCGTCCGGGAGACATACTCCATATTAACCATCATACTAACCATGTTATACTGTTTTTTAAATAGGTTCTTTTTTGAAATTTGCTCCAGGGAGTAAAAATCGCAATTTTTTATTAATTATGTCAAACATATAACATCTTTTTTTTGCTCTTTACCTTTTGTTTAATAAATAGACTTTACAAGTAAGTCAAATTTGTTTTGCTTCTGTCTCTTTCTTTGTCTGAACTTCAGTATCCTTAATTTATGGACAGGAGTGTAGTATGAAGAACATGCTTCCTATTGGCTTGTCTTCTCCAATATGAGATTTAATAACTTCCTTTAACTTGTAACATGGAGGTGAAAAAGTAGGACATAGAGACAAAGCATTGTTATGAATTTTTAAAAATCTTTTAGTTAAAAGTATTATTGTGATATTTCAGTTAGATGTTCTTTTAACTGTCAAACAAAATATGTTTTTACATTTTAAAGTAAAACAAAACTTTTCCGATTAACTTTTACCAGAGCTTAGATTTTTCGATAAAAATTATACGCTGCTGTAAATTTTATAAAATTAATAATAAAAACAGATCTATTATGCATTAACTATCGTGATTTGTTTATTTAATACGTAAAATAAATTTTAATAAGACAAAAGTCAATACAAAATAGTACATTATATTATCTGTAATATCGTTATCTCACAGATTTTTCGAAGCAATCTATTAAGTCCTTGTCTTCTTCAGCACATTCATTGCATGATTTTACGTGCACTCAAACAAACATTATTTTAGAAAGATAAACATAAATACGCTGTCTTTCTTTACTTGCTTAGGGGCACAAACAACATGCTTTCCTTGATTTTAGTTTTGTTTCTTCGGTGTACTACTCCCACTTTATGAGACTACTATTCTTTTCTTATATCAGTTTTATAAACACGCTCAATTCTCGATTTATTCTTGGATTTTAAAATCTTATATGTAGTAGTGGTAGAAATAAATATCTCTCTATTCGTGTCAAAAACAACATCCTGGTCATAACAGGGTTTTGGGAATAGCCTTAGCATAAAAAGTATGCATTTATTTTGTTCACATCTTCCAAACAGAGAGAACAGAGCCATAGGCCAATGAATTGTCTCCTGTGCAGGAATGAACAGAGCATTTTTTCCTCTATTACCTTGACACCAACTTTAGTTTTTTGTAAAATACAATGGTTCTTTATGAATCACAGAAATCATTACGGTCTGAAGCAATTTCAGAGTCTGTTGAGTAGGAACTTTCACAGACAAAATCTTCTTCACAGTCATCCTCTCCACTGCAAGCAATTCCAACGTCATTTAGAAGCTTTTATTCATCAGGCTCAATTCTCGTTTAATTCTTGGATTTTTAACTCTTGTATGTAGTAGTTGTAGGACTAAATCTCTATCTATTGCTTTCAGAAACAACATCCTGGTCATAACAGTGTTTTGGGTATATCCTTGGCCCAAAATGTATGCATTTATTGTGCTCACATCTACTGAATTGGTCGAAAATAACTATAGGCCAATGCGTTGTCCTCCTGCTGCATGAATGAACAGAACATTGTTCATCTATTGCATCAACAGCACCTTTGGTTCTGATGTAAAATGCTAAATGTAAAATCATTATCATCAGAGCCTGTTGAGTATTCAGTGAATTCAGATTCTGTTGAGTGGAAACAGTTCACAGTCATCTTCTCTACTAAAATCACTCCCAAAGTCATTTAGAATCTTTTGTAGCTTTTCCGCATAACGCGGATCAGATGGATGAATAAATCTCCTCAGATCTAATTTCAGAGCCAGTGTGTACTATTGCTGAAAATTGTAACAATGAAAGGCAGGTGAGGTCTTACAGACAGCTGTTGAAGAATGTAATGGAATTTCTACCGGTGCCAAAACATTGTGATAAGGTGTTATGTTCAAGGTTACAAAACAGGAAACACGAGAAAAATCCATTTAATTGGACTAAGCATATAATAGGGTTATAGGAGGAAGTTGGAGGAAAATCCATTCAATTGGACTAAGTATGTAATAGGGGTGATAGGAGGAATCTAGAAGAAAATTCTATTCAATTGAAGACTAGCCATGTAATAAGGATTGGAGGAATCTAGAGGGAAAATCCTTTCAATTGGACATGTAAGAGGGGTGATTGGAGGAATCAGAGGAAAAATTGCATTCAATTGGACTTAGCATGTAAAAGCGCTGAAATGAGATAGCTTAAGGAAAATCCATTTAATTGGACTAAGCATGCAATAGGGTTGATAAGTGGAGCATGTTGAATTATTAGTGAGAATACACGTCCCTTGTTACAGGTTAAACAATAGAAATTTTTTTTTTTAAAGTATATATTATACTTATTTTCTTTTAATAAAAACAATTTTGTTTTTCTTTCTTTAGCCTCTTGAAGTGTCAAGAAACCCAAATGTCCTATTCCGGACGGGAATCCGCCATGTCTGACATGAGCAATGCAAGGATAGGAGAGAGACAGTTATCTCTAGACGAGCTCAAAGTAACAGTCCTTTGATACATCATTCAGCAACTAGAAGTAAATCTCAACGTGGAACTAACTGCAACTCAACGACGTTTTTATCAGTCAATATTCAGAACGTATATTTCAAAATAAGAAATGATTACCTGCAAAACTTGTATGAAGAAAAAAAATGAGCAACTTTTTTTGTGGTTATATTTCTAAAATTATATCAGAAAAAATGCTATTGTAACTGTTCTGATGGATGTTATATTGTTTAAAACTGTTGATGTACTGGTAAAAGTGTTTACATGTAAAAGTTTTCTGTTGCTTGCTGTAATATGAGATAAAAGTCTAGATTATATCCCTTAAGTTATAATTAAGTAGATATTTACATAATTTATATTATTAGTTATCTATTGTTTGAATTAAAATATAATTTCATCATAAAAATATCACTATGAAAATATTTGAATGAATTGTATATAAAAGGTGAATATAAAAGATTTTAATTATATTTGTTTGTTTCCATAAATATATTCAATTATTTCTTTTTTTTACCAAAGTTAAATAATTATCTTGTAAATATTTATTATTAGTTACATTTTATTAACATAAGTAAATTTGGTACAAGCAAGTATAAATAAGTGAATATTTATTATTAGTCATATTTTTGTTGACATAAGTAAGTTTGGTACAAACAAATAAATCTTCATGATATAGTTTAAGATGTTATGCCAATGTATTTTTTTATTTGTTATTTCACCAGATTCAAATTTAAAAAAATATTTAGTAAAAAAAAATTATTTTATTTGCAAAATATTTTATTGAAATACGAACTTAAATTTTATGTATTTTGAAATCAAAATAACCTTATGAAATATTTCGATTTTTTTATAAAAACAAATCAATTTTGTAATAATTTTTATGTAAGCGTATTTCTATTTTACAAAAGATCATATAAAAAAAAAAGATTAGTTGTAACCCAAAACAGTTATACATTTTATTTATAAAAAGGAAAATTATTCAACTTTCAAATTTATTAGATGTCTCTCCAAAACAAAAAATTTTTAAGAATTAGTAAATGTTAATTGTAATAACTGATAGTATGTGTATTTCTCAAAACATCTGTAAATTGAAAATGTTAAATACTTCTAAAATAACGTAGTGAAATAGACCTTTCTGATTGGTATCATATATAAATAAAAAGCTATTTAATCGAAAATAATTGTGCGATTACAGCGTTTTTGAATGAAGGTGAACATGAAGTATAGGCAGTTAATTCGGAAGATAATCATTAGTATAGATTGAAAAAGTGTGTTTAAAATATAGAGAATTTATAATAAATTTTTTTCCTATAAAAAATTTAAAAATCGTTTATACATCCAATATTCATCACAATTGGAAAACATATATCATGCAATTTATAATCATTATTTGATTTTTTTTTATCCGAAAACTTAAAAAGTTATTTAATCAACCCTTTTACAGAAAAAATGTTTACATTTAACAATTCACAATAATCATTTCAAACTAAGAAATGAAACTTGTACCATGCATTTTAAATTTTATGAACATAATTTTTGTATTTCACCTTATTACTTTTTTACAAATAGAAAAAAAATATTAGCAAATAAAAATTGTAAATTACATTATTGCAAGTATATACCTTTGTAATCCATAAAATCTTTGATATTTTTTTTTCAAAATATTCTAAGAATTTGCTTTGTATACTTAAAATTTATTCTGCATATGAATATTTGCTTTGTATATTTGTTTTCTGCATGTGTATATTTGCATAAGTCTTTTTTTCACAAATTTATTTGCAGTAACTAAAACATAACTTTTTTTTTTTTTTTAATATAAATTTAACATTGCGGAAAAGTCAACAGCTTAGAAATTTTTTTTCTTATACTGAATAACTAGTGATCAAATTACTACACATTTTTTTTTTAATGTAAAATTTTCAAAAAAAGAATTACAAAAAATTAATTATTTTTATATATTTTTATTCTTAAAATTTTTTTCATTGACCTTTAGAAGAAGCGAACACAGCATTTTTATTTTTATATTTTAATTTTTATCAAGATATAATTTCATTTATTTATCTAATTATATATCTAATTATTATATATTTATAATAAATATATATATAAGTAGAAAAATATTTTAATTATTAATATTTTTCATATATTATATTTATTAATTATATTTATTATTATTATTTCTTAAAATTTTCTTCATTGACCTTCAGATGAAGCGAGCACAGCAGTTTTTATATTTTTATATTTAATTTTTTATTGCAGCTGTTAAAATTGTAGATAAACAATGCAGATATAAATCAGCAAGCAATGCAATTTTTTTAATTAGTTGCGAGACTTGATAAATAAAAAAAAATGAAATGTTTGGTATAAATCTCAATTCCTCAAAACAAAATGCAGATGAAAAATAAAAGTTTATGCTTTTAACATATAATAATAATACACAAAAAAAAATATTAATAATAAAAAGTTTGTTTAAATATTGTATCTCATTAAAAGTAAATAAATGATTTTACACAGTTCGTTTACTGCAATATTTACAAAAATTTTTTTTATGAACAGTAACATTTCATAAAAAAAAAAAACACGTTCAAATTTTCATAATAAGCATAAATCATATTATCTTCTATAAAATAAGACTAATATTTTGCAGAAAATGTTCAAGATATTAGCTAAGATATGAAGTGAATTTTGAAAGAAAAATATTTTCACTGCCAATTTGTGTACATATATACATAGAATTCAACACTTTGCGGTGATTAATAATTTGTTATATAGTGTTCATAGAAATCAGGGCAATGTAGTTTGAAAGCATGATGTGTTCAAAAAAATGTTTCAAAATTATTCAATTTCGCCAAATTAGATATTGGTGAATCAATACAAAATGTAATTTGACAAGAAATATTTTTTAAAATTAAGTTTTTTTTCATTATAGCATGTAATCTACATGAGCTTTATTTGTAAGTATGTGAAGAAATTGCAGATGAAATATAAAGAACATATTTCTTAATTTCATATAATAACATCTATTAACAGAAAGATGGTTATTTTGCAGATATTTTCTTTTATTACTGACCATTTTTATTTTTTAATTTTTTTAAATCACTTAAACATTAAATATTGAATAATTATTTATATAGATGTTTTTCATTAACAAATGTTGTTTATTTATGTTTTCGAAGGTATTTCTAAAGAATTTTTAATTGTTTATTTAAATTTCATCTTTTACATTTGATGTTTAGATTGTGTATTTATTTAACTATTTGTCTTTTTTTTAAATATTAGATAATAACATCTATTAACAGAAAATTATTATTTTGCAAACAATTTCTTTTAATACTGGACAATTTTAGTTAAATTTTTTTAAATGACTTAAAAGTGAAATAGTGAATAATAAATTATATATGTTTTTCATTAACAAAATTATGTTTAAGAAGTATTTTTTAAGGAATTTTCACATTTTTATTCAAATTTATTTCATTTTAATTTTTTACTTTGATGTTTATTTATATTATATATTTATTTCACTTTTTTTTATATTTTTTTCTATTATTAGATAATAACATCTATTATAAATTATTATTGTGCAGATATGTTCTTTTATTACTGAACATTTTTAGTTTTTAAATCACTTGAAAATTAAATAATGATTAATTAATTATAAATATGTTTTTCATTAACAAAAATTATATCTCGAATAAATTGTTTTTAAAGATTTTATTTTTTATTAAAAATTTATTTGAATTTTCTTTTTAAATTCGAGTTTTAAAATATATTATATTTATTTCACATTTTTATGTTTTTTTTTAATATTTGGTATTTTAAAATAAAAAATTAACAAAAACTTATATTGATCTTATATTTTATATTTCCAATATATATATATATATATATATATATATAAATGCATATAAATTTCGAGTATATATATATATATATATATATATATTAAATATAATACTCAGAAATTTATATGCAAAATATTTTGTATGAACACAATCCTTAACTATTTTAAGCTTCAGAATTATTAATTATTAGTCTCTAGTTAGTAATAATTATGTTTAATTTAAATTTAGAGATCTTGAATTATTTTCAGAATCATATAATTGAGGAATGTTATTTAAGCCATGTTTACTTTTTATTTGATTACTATAAAATCACACATACTCAAAACCAAATGTAATAAGTTTGATACAACATTTTGATTATAAAAAAACTGAAAAAATAACTTCATTCAATTTAATTATCGTTAAAAATAATTGATTAAATACGATTAATTTAAAGTAATATTAGTAATAATAATAATATTCTAAACCATTAGTTTAAAAAATCCTACTATTTCTGGATTGATAATATAAGATTAATATTTGGCTAACATATTATGCAATGAACTAAATTAAATATTAAAACAACTAAGTTATTTATTATATTTATTCATCTATTCATCAAGATCATATATTATTATTTTGTCTTAATTTTTTAAGCTTTATTTTAGTTTCTATTAAATATCTTTTTTCAACATAATAATTAATATTAAAAACATTTTTGTTTTTATTTAAAATAATTCTTTTTTAATTTTTTTTCTTACATACTAATACATTATGTTATATGCATATACTTGTCCACTGTGAAATTAAGTAAACCTAACCTTAATTTATTAAATATAATTCATTTTAAGTAATAGTAGTAATAATAATAAACAATTCTAAACAATTAGTGTCAAAAAACCCTGCTATTTATCGATTGATAATATACAGATTATTATCTTATATGCAATTATTAAATTAAGTTATTATGGCAATTTATTATATTCATTCATCCATTTATCTAAATATATAATATTATTTTGTCTAACATTTTCTAAAGCTTTTATTGAATATTTTTTCAACATACTAATTAATATTAAAAAGATTTTGTTTTTATTTAAAACATTTTTCTTATATATCTCTATATATATATACTGTCCACTATTAAACTAAAACTATTTAAGTCTAATTTAGATTAGTAATTATCTGAATCCAATTTAATTACAAATAATATTTGCAAAATACACGAAAACTATTGTTAAAAAAATATGTCCCAGAAAAATTGTATAATCTTTGCAGCAATTTATTACCTAAACGTTTTAATATGTAAATTTTTCCTTCTTCAATAATAATATTTGAAGTAGTAGGAATGTTAATTTGCTTTAAAATAAAACATAAGAGAGGGCTCACATTTTCATTAACATAAAAGAACCTAATTTTTTTTTCAGTTTAAAAAAATTCTTAAATTACATCTAAAGGCTAATGAATAACCTTGAAAAAAAAGCTTCTTTTGTATATGCATTCACTTCTAAAAACCTATAATTATCTTACAAACTAATTTTTAAAATAAACATAATCATTAAGTTTTTTTCGTAATGTGAAAATTCCTTTGTTAATTATATAAACAAATTAATAAAAAGAGTAATGGAATGCATTTAATTAAGAAAATTGTATTTTTATTTACTTTTACATGTATTTATAATTAAACATGTTGAACGAAATTTGCATTTTATTTTTATTTACTTATTTAAAATAGAATTTTTACATGTTTCTTCAAAAGGTTTTAGTGTTAATCGATGGAAATATTTTATTAAAAAAATATGTTGTATATATATATATATATATATTTAAATCATGAAATACACTTTTTTTTTTTAGATTTTTTAAAATAAATATTAATAATTACTTCAGTTTAAACTGGGATATAGTTTCTTAAGTTTATGACAAATATAATAACTTATTTATGCTTCAAGAAAAAAAAAATTTTTTTTTCAATTCAGATTTTTTGAATTGAATAACGTAATATAAAAATTTACATACTTTTAAAAGAGTTTCTATAAATTATATAAATATTGTTAATTAAAATTGTTTTTCTAAGATATCCCGGTTTTTAATAAAATCCTCATATCAGAATTTCATTTTATTTAATAAGTTTTTAGTTTTTCTAATTATTTTCACAATACATAATTTAAAAATAACTATTAAAATAATAATTAAAATTGTAAATTAATTAATTAATAATAAAAAACTGAATATATAAAATATTTAATAAGTTTCACATTATCTATTATTATAATGTTAGATTATTATATATATATATAATTGCAATCTTGCTACTGCAATTAGGATTTTTATTAACTGTTATAAGTAGTTTTTTTTATAATTATAATTCATACTGAACAATACCTGATATAAAATTACTATATTATAATAACTTAAAATAATATCAAAATTATTAAGCAGTTTATTTCAAATAAACGTTTTATTTTTGAAATCTTTTAACACTTTTTTTAATGTAAATATGCTTAAGTCTAAAGTTTTTTTAATTTGTTTCTTTTTTAATATTTTTAATTTTTAAACATAACGTACCTATTTAATGGTTATTAATAATTCATATCTTATTCAGACTTGCTGATATTCTGATTAATTTAAATTTCTGTAAATCGAATATTTTTATAATCCATTTTAAAATTTCAGTGAAATTTAAAGTTTTAGAAATATTGAAAAAAATATAAATGTTATCGAAATATAAAAAAAAATACGATTTTTTTTTTTTAAAACTTAAATCAATTGAACAATGTTTACATCTGCAATTTTTGTCACAATCATATTGAAATAATTCTATATATGTATTTGAAATGTGCTTTTTTGTAATATTTTATTGTTTTGTCATATAAACAAAGACGGTTTAGTTTAAGTTCATGTAGAAAAATAAAAATAGGTGATGTAATTTGTAAATAAAATACTATTGAAACTAACAGCATATTGATATTTCTACTTGTAATGAAATCACAGTAAATACATATCACTATGAAATAGAGAAAAGGTAAGCTTATATAGTCATCTAACCACTTTTTTCACATTTTCATCACTGGAACTGTAATGGAAGTAATAAATATGTCAATTGTTATGTGTTTGTCGTTATTTTCTTTAAATTAAGTTATACTCATTTATATGCATTGGCACACATATTATACATTTTTATAATATACTTAAAACAATTAAAAAATTACGTTTGGATTAACCGTCATACCTGAAATATTTATGTTTCATTTATAATAATCACAGTTCATTATAATAACCACAGTTCATTATAATAAACACAGTTTCCTTATAATAATCACAATTCATTATAAAATCACTGTTTTCTTTATAATAAACACAGTTCATGACAATAATTGCAGTTTCATTTGTATTAATCACAGTTAATTATAATAACACAGTTTCATTTATAATAATCGCAGTTCATTATAATTATTACAGTTTAATTTATTATAATCACAGTTTCACTTATAATAATCACACTTTCATTTATAATAACCACAGTTTCATTTAGAATAATCACTGTTTTCTTTATAATAATCACGGTTCATTATAATAATCACAATTCATTATAATAATCACGGTTCATTATAATAATCACAGTTACCTTTATAATAATCACAGTTTCCTTTATAATAATCACAGTTCATTATAATAATCACAGTTTCAGTTATAATAACCACAGTTACATTTAATAACCCCAGTTTATTATAATAATCGCAGTTTCATTTATAATACTTACAGTTCCTAATAATAACACAGTTTCATTTATAATTATCACAATTTATTATAATAATAGTTCATTTATAATAATCACAGTTTCATTTATAAAAATCACAGTTTATTATAATAATCACAGTTTCAATTATATTAATCACAGTCCATTTTATAATAACCATAGTACATTACAATAATCACAATACATTAAAATAATCACAGTTTATTATAATAATCACAGTTTCAATTATATTAATCACAGTACATTTATAATAACTATAGTACATTACAATAATCACAATACATTAAAATAATCACAGTTTAGTATAATAATCACAGTTTCAATTATATTAATCACAGTCCATTTATAATAACCATAGTACATTACAAATCACAATACATTAAAATAATCACAATATTTTTAATCACAGTTTCATTTATAATAATCACAATTTATTATAATAATCACAGTTTCAGTTATAATAATCACAGTTTTATTTATAATAATCACAGTTTCATTTATAATAATCATAGTTCGTTAAAATAATCACAATTTCTTTTATAATAATCACAGTTCATTTTAATAATCACAGTTTCATTTATAATAATCATAGTTCGCTAAAATAATGACGATTTCTTCTATAATAATCACAGTTCATTTTAATAATCAGTTTCATTTATAATAATTACAGTAATAATCACGAGAAGGCTAAATATTTGTTGTTGATGTTATTATAGTTCAACAGTGGTGACCAATGAGAGGAAAGCATTACCTTTCTAAGAGGATTTTTTTTAAGAATTTGCCGGTTTTATGGGAGAAAATGCGGAAAACTCCTACCAGCCTGACCATCAATACCAATTGATTACACATATTTTTACAATTTCCGCTGCATTCCTTTCATTTATGAAAGCAGTAATATCAGTGCTCCTAGTCACATATTCGAATTTTTATGCGCCCTAAAAGCACATGTTACCAGATTGCCACAAATCGATGCATGCTGATATATTTATTGCAAATGCAAATGGGATTTCTATATAGTCTGAAAATATTTATATCGATAAACTCGGAGATAAGTATTTTTTTTTTTTTAATAGTTTTACACCGAGTAATGTTATATCCCAGAGCGAAACATGTTTCTCAATGTATTTTGTCCATTAGCTTCCTAAGGAAGACGCTCGTGACATGTTGACAAACATTGTCACCAAATAACATTTGTCTACTCTTTTCATATCAATAGTAAAATATTCATTTGATATGCATTCATTCATGTCAAGAGGCTATTTTATATTATTGTCAACATATTGTAATGAAAATTATGTGTTCTTTCAATTGAAATAAAAGTATAAACTTAATCAGAAAATAATGGTTTAATCATCATTAGTACCAATACCACATTCCCATCAATATTTCGATGTATTTCTTTAATAAAATTTATTTGGTTTTGCATTAAAAAGAATCCAACTTCATTTTAATTTCAACTACTGATTCTAAAGGGATGATAAACTGTTGGAGAAAATATAGTAGTATATAGCGGAAGAAGCACAATTTTGCAGCCAAATTCTTCTAGGAGATTCGTCAATTTTGTAGTATGAGATTTATCATTGTCATGATGTAATATCATTCTAAAAGGAAAACTGTATTTCGGAGCAAGATTTGATTTGAAAGATGATGGAAGAAGTCTACTACTCCAGCCATTCTTCAAGGACATACTTTGTTACTTTTGTAGTGTGGAGTAGGCCGTCATGATGCAGGATTACTCTAAAAATATAATAATGTACTGGTGCAAGATTACGAGATTTTGATAAAATAAGTACAATTCCCCATCAAAACTCTTCTAGGACGCTCTTAATAAATTTTGTAGTACGGGTTTTGGTATTGATATGATGCTGAATTACTCTAAATGGATAGTAATTTGCTGTGACAAGATTAAGATATTATGATGGGCAAAGTATAATTTCTCCTAATCTAACATATAGAGACGTACAGCACCATAATTTTTCTTTCTTCTAAAATACATTGCAAAGTTCTTCTAAGAGTCACTTTGTAATTTTTGCAGTGTGGGTTTGGAAAGATTCGAAGATTAAGATAATATGATGGAAGGAGCATAATTTCGCAGTCACATTCTTCCAGGAGACACTTTGTCACTTTTGTAGTGTAGAATATGTCATTGTCAGGATGCAGGATTCACTCAAGGATAGTAATCTGTTGGTGCAAGATTAGGAGAATTTGATGGAAGATTCATTATTCCCCAGCTAAACTCTTCTAGGACGTCTTCAGTCATTGTAGTATTTGGAATGGTTATTATGCAGAATTACTCTAAATGGATAGTAATCTATTGGAGCAAGATTGGGAGAATATGAATGAAGTATAATTTCCCTAATCTAGAATAAAAGAACATAAGAGAGCATAATGTATCTTTCTTTTAAAATGCAATGAGAAGTTCTTCTAGAGGCACTTTATCACTTTTTTTGCAGTGTGGGGTGGGGCATTGTAATGATGCAGAATCACTCTAAAAGGATAATAATCTATTGGGGGAAGATTAAGATAATATGATGGAAGGAGCTAAATTTCACAGTCAAACTCTTCCAGGAGACACTTTGTCATTGTAGTGTGGGGTATGTCATTGTCAAGATGCAGGATCCGTCAAGTTATTAATCTTTTGGTGCAAAAATAGGGGAATTTGATTGTAGGATTATCCTAAGGCAGGATCACTCTAAGAGAATAGTAATCTGTTGTTGTAGGATTAGGAAAATTTGATGGAAGAAGTTTTAATTCCCAAGCCTAACTCTTGTAGGGCGTTCATAGTTATTTGTAGTGTAAGATTTGGCATTGCCATGATGCAGGATCATTCTAAAAGAATAGTTATCTGTTGGTGCAAGATAGGAGAATTTGATGATAGAATCATAATTCCCTAGCTAAACTCTTCTAAGACGTTCTTAATCAATTTTTGTAGTATAAGATTTGGCATTGTTGTGAAGCAGGATCATTCTAGAAGGATAGAAATCTATTGAGGCAAGATTAGGAGAACGGTTTGGTGTTGTCATGATGCAAATCACTCCTCTATTTTTTATTAAGAAAAGCAATTTTTTCTGAAAAAAAATACTGTTTTTCATCTAAGCTACTAACATTAAATTTCAGCGATTATTGTTTGAGTATCACTTAACAGCTCTTAATAAACAATTTCTTTCGTATCCAACTATATACTTTTTGACAACATTCAGTGATATAAGATATGCATTAAATTTGTGCAAGGCCTTGTCGTTTACGTTTAAGATTATTATACAAATTCCAATAACTTATCATATCTAGTTAGAAGCTTAATCGGTGTTATCATATCTTATTATTATTCTCAGAAAAAAAAATGGACAGAATTTTCATTACAACAAAATGCTATAATAAAATTTGGATGAAAAAGTCTGAAATAAAACTTTCTGAATTATTACAAATCTGGAAAAAAAATAAAAAATATTCATAACTTTATTCGTTAAATGAAAATCAAAAGTAATATTGTTTTTCAAAAGTATATTTCTTTTTTTTTACTCTCAAGTGATTTTTAAAACAAGTAAAAGTAATATTAAAAAATGTTTTTATCCTGAAAACATTGTTCATGATTAATCAATTTAACTTGCATGGATTTTGAGTTGTTATTGTTATTTGATAAAGTAAATATTTATGTAAAGAATTATTCTCTTTTAATACAACTTTTCAATGTTTTATTTTACTTGAAAGATTTTTAATTTTGTTCGAAATATTTTTAATTTGCACAAATAGATAAATTAATCTCGCTATCTCGTTTTTATTTTAAAAAATAGTTATTTGTATTATTTTATCTTTAAATATTTAATATCCTTTTCTCTCCAACAAATATTTTCGTAAATTTCTTTATACTCTTTCGCTGAAAATCCTTTTTAATTGTATAATTTTGACAGTTTTCTAAAATTAAATTTTCGTTGGATATTAAAATAAAATATTTTTTTAATCCACACATTGTGTATTTATTTTTTTCAAAGGGTACATAAATATACAGAATATGTTGTTTAAAAATAAGTATAACGGCCCATTTCATTTTGTAAACTATTTTAATTGACATTTTGTTGATGAAATTGTACTTTACGTTAAATGTAAAGATAAATATAATATAATATAAATAAATGCAATAAATGTAAGATAATATAAATAAATGTAAAGATAAAGAAAATTTTCTTCAACAAACAAATAAAATAATTTATGACAAATAAAATATGAATGCAAAATTAGAGCTGTGAATGCAAAATGCAAAATAGAACTGTATGACTAATGAATGCAAATGCAAAATAGAGCTGTGAATGCAAAAAAAAATAGAACAATGCAAAAGGCAAAATAGAATGAATGCAAAACAGAACTGTGAATGCAAAATGCAAAATAGAACTGTGAATGCAAAAGGCAAAAAAGAATGCAAAATGCAAAATAGAACTGAATGGAATGTGCAAAATGCAAATGTGAATGCAAAATAGAACTGTGAATGCAAAATGCAAATGTATGCAAATACCGCATTTCATTTACACTATTTAAACTAAATTTTTATAAGTAAAACACTTAGAACTGATAATTAGTGCTATTCTTGAATTAACGAAGTTTAATTCATCAATTATAAAACATGACTTTATATTTAAATTTATTCATTATTGGCAGATAAATTAGTTTCATTTTAGAAAATGTATAGTTTAAAACATAATTTGTTTCAATAAATAATTATAAAAGTTCTTAAAATTTTTTATAATTTAAATGTTCCAAATCATTTCAAGAAATATTTTTTTCAAATATTAAAATATTATGAAAACAAAAATTTATATAAATATTATGCAAGGCATATTTCAGTACACATAAAATTGATTCTTAATTATAAAAGGATTCCAGAAACTGTTTTCGTATGAATTATTTTGCTATATTTTTATATCATTAGGTTTCTGTTGAAAGGAAATTATATCAAATTGTAAAATTTATAATAAACATTTGAAAATAAAAATAATAGATACAATTATGAGAATTATATATGAGCGTATGACTAATACATTAAAATAATAAAAGATAAAAAAATGTAAAAAATGTACAAATATATATTCTATTTGGGTTAGTATAAAATTTCAAAGCGAATTGGTTGAATTATGGCCTTCTGAAACGATTTTGAAAACAAAGTGTTTTCATTTAAATAATTGCTCTTTATTATTATTATTATTATTTGCTCTTGTTTATTTTTAATTTTATTTCTTATATCATCAAGATCTATTGAGGCGAAAAACATAAGAAATAACGCAAATAAATGAGTGTACATCATCAAATGAGGAAAATTGTTTCAAATTTATTTAGTACAATATAAATTTAAATTATTAGATGTTTAGAAAAAAATCAGATTTTCATTAAATACATGCAAGGCATCGTTTTATATTCAAGATAATAACAATAAAAAAAAAGATGTCTCCAAATCCAAAAATATATTTTTTTTATATTTAAATTGTGGCATTTTAGTTAAATTCACCTTAATTAAATTAGTAGACATTTTAAAAATAAAAAAGATGCATAATGTTTCATAAAATATATATTTAAGATTTCTACAATTTGCTTAAAATGCAAATTAAATGTTAAATTACAAATTAAATTAGTATTAAAATAAAATGTTTTTAATACATTCAGTGGCTTAAGCAAATTGTTGTTCTGACTCTAACCGTTTGTGTCAACTCACTGACATCAGGAGAAATAGCTGCCCGGTGATAATTCACACAATTTGACACTGTGTGTGGTCTGCTGAGAAAAGAATTATGTCATAAAAATTTGTCATTTGCTTTTTCTTCCGCTAAGTTTTCTTTTGCATAAGAATGTCTAGGGAGTTGCAATTTGTAGACATCTATTTTGTACAGGGTACACATAAACAAACTCACTTTGAAGGCATTTGCAATTAAAACTAATGAACAGAATGAAACCAAATTGTATATATAGAAAGAGTAATGCATAGGGAAATGAATTCTACTAAAAAAATTAGTACCAAATGTCATCGATAGTAGAGATTTTGGAACTGCTATTAGGTAGTAAGTTGTAGGAAATTTGCAGAATCCAGATAACTGAGAGAGTTATCAACCAATATTTTCTAACAAAATTATTGTTTCCTTGTTCGGACATCACCCCATATGATTTTTGTCTTTGGGACTTTGACTTTTCTTTCTAAATCCGTTGCTTATGTTGGTAACGTTAAAAACTATCGACTTTAAAATAAATCAGAATACTGATGGTTCCAAACATATAAAATGATAGTTTACGCGCAACAGTAGAGAACGTTAGTCACCGGATACAATATCTCGTACGCTGGAAAATCCCCCCATTGAAAATATTGCTCGTGGTTCAATAGACCTAATGTTTATGTAAATGATTAATGCCTGTCAGTTTCATATTGTATCTCGTATGATTTATGTATGTACACTTTTCATTATTCGAACATTAATTTAACTTTAAATAATTTATTTTCTATATGTTCATTTTAATTATTGACCCATTTTTGGTTGTGAGCTCCAGAATCGCCTCCCATCGGCGATTTTTAGTACAATTTTCTTTTCGTAACTCATCTTCCATTTGCCAGTGAAATAAAAAAGTCTGAAGTTTAGTTTCATTACATTCATTATCTTAAGATGCAGATACCTTCAAACATGGAAAATTATTTTATGTCCATCCTGTATTTGATTTTGATAAGCCGCATTCACATGAACGGCGAGTCGTAAGCTGGAATTATTGATTTGACATCAGGTGTCTTGATTTAAACGCACCTTTAGGAGTACAGATCACAAAGAAATAAAACAGCCTAATGTATCTCGTTACATTTTATATACTTCAAATAACTACGGACTAATAACTATACTACTCCATGAAGATAATTTTAATATCTATCAATTATGAAATACATATTTTTCTTTAGAATTTGGAACAAAATCCATGGAATGATTTATTTGGCATTTTTTATTAGTTAATTACACAATTGTTGTTTTCTTGATATTATTGCTCTTAAGGTGATCATATGTAATAAAGTGGGAAAAAATTTTCATTTAAGAACATTCATAAATAAGCGCAGAAAAGTTTTAAAACATCCTTGCTAATCATTAAATTAGCGTAAGTTGTTTAAAATACGTGAGGTCTTTTGCTACATAATGCTATGTACAAAACAATTTTATATCAGAAAATAAAATCAAGAAGAATATAATAGAATGGGATAGTATGAAAATTCATTGTCACTGAATTTAACAAATTCCTAAACTTTTCATCAAATATAATTATAAAAGTCAAGTAATTTATTTACTCCTACTTTTTTTATAAAAGATCTCACAAAGGAATATCCATGAAAAGGTATCTATTTGGTTTGATTAAAATTATTTTTGATATCTTTGTAAATATTGATGCATTATTCTATGTACCACAATTTAATTTGGATTTAAAATGCCTTATTAATATTTATAACAGCTTAATTTGCCTTATCCTTGCAGAGTTATATCTCTTCCTATTAAATCTGCTGATTTGGTGTGTTTAATTAAATAAACGCATGTGCAGTGAGTGACGAATAAAATTTAAATTTAGCATTTTTAGTTATTGTAAATATACGAAATTTTTTTTTTTTGTTACAAACGGTAAGAATTTTGTGTGTGTTTCATTTTATACATCAATGCTGCTTTTCAATAAGAGAGGCGCCTATTAGTAATCCAGGTTCGAATCCTGGCGGTGGCATAGATGTTTGTTAGGGATTCGGAATTCGCGTTGAACTATAAATCCCGGTCTAACTACACTAAAATGTGCAAAAATATGACAGTAGAGCGACAAATAAACCAAACCTATTTAAAATTTAAATCTATTTTTTTTTTAATTATTGTTACAGAACATTTTTCTCTGAATCTTCCGATATTAACTAATATTTTGTTATTTTGATTTTTTGGGGGCTTTTTTCTTGTAAACAATGTTAATAAATTATAAGCCACATTTTAAAAAGTTTGACCTCTGATCTATATTAAACATCGTTGCTGTTTCTTATCCCACTTGGTAGACATCTATACCAAGCCCACAAACCCGTGTGGTTTTATGATTGAAGGGAAAGGGGCAGCTACTGTTGTGATGGAGCACCCGTAGGTAGAAACCTGACTTGGCTCCGTGTCTCTGACTTATTTATAAGGTAGGGTTGTCAGCCCGAAGCTCTGCAGTCATATTAGGCAGGTATCTACGGCTTAAAGTGGATTCTGAACCACAACAAACTTCGATGGCACCACAGGGACTAGGACCCAAATCCTGTGCCACCGAGCGCCGAAGAGCTAGTCACTCAGCCGTTTAGACTCATATTAAATATTTTAATTAATATTATTTTAATTCATTCATTTTTAATAAATTTTGTTTTTATTCAATTCTTGAACGAATTGTTAAGTATTTTGTCTCTCTTAATTAATATTCTTATGCTTCAATACTTTAGATAGCAGTTAAAACTTCTGTAGTACATGAGATCATACTGATTACATTAAATAAAAATTTTAGTTTTTATACTTAAATATTATGTGGCTTTCATTGAACTTTGTTGTATTGGCTGGACAAGAATAGTATTTTTGGTGTTCACCCCTTAAAAGCATTGTGGAAACCAAAAAGATAATAAGACGTGACGTCTACTACATAAGACGTGAGCAAATATCTTTATGGCAAAAAGCACATTAAATATTTGTAATATTTTCTTCTTTATTCATCATTTGTAATTTACAAGGTTAATTATGAATAGAAAAATGTATAATGTGTATTTGTAAACGCCCCATGTATATATGAATGAACATTTATATTAGAATTTAGTGAAGTTGTAAATGAATGTCTTGTTTGAGACAGTAATGGAAGCAATTTACAGAATATTGTTCTAGTCTTCATGACAAAGAAAAGTTGTTTCTTGCTAACCCAATATATTGCAAATATCTTACCAACCCAATTATAATTGGAATATCATTAATAAAAGTCAAGTAAATAATTTCATACTTTTATAAAATGTCCCACAAAGGAATATGAATGAAAAGGTATCTATTTGGTTTGATTAAAATTGTGTTTGAAATTTTTGTAAACATAGATGTATTTTTCTATGTATGGTTTGCACCATTTAAAAGCATTGCGGAAACCAAAGATCTTTCTTGCCAACCCAATATATACTAATTCAAAGATTAAAAAACTTCCAGGCCACGAATATAAGAAGAAAAAATAGAAGTATCTTCGAAGTTTATTCTCTGAATTCACTCAGCAGAAGAAACTTGTCAACTGCCCTGAATCGAAAAACATGTCCGCAACACTTTTTTTCATTTAAAAAAACCAACCCGGAGACAACTAGCTTCGCTTTTTGCGAAAAAGAACAGTGCGTTGTCCCTATTTTTTTTCCTCTTTTCTTTCCTGTTTTTATTTCAGGAGAAGAAGAAACCATCTGCCTCTGTCTTCTCTCTTCATGAGCGAAAAATAAACTAAGCAAAAGGGGGATTGCAGCAGCTGCTTGGGCAAAGTGTTGCATCATTTATAAACCTCGCCGAACCAAAGGCCATCCCCATCCCCCTCGTGCCCGATACACCTGGAAAGCTTAACTGTATTTGTGTTTCTACCCTTTTTGTTATTAATCGTTTGCAGTTTGAGACCGGGGTCGGTTTCTTTCGGGGTATAGAGTCATTGTTGGATGGACCCGTATTTGGGTTGGTAGGAAAGGAATGGAACGGAAAGTAAAAATAATGGGCGGATTCATTAAGATTGTAAATGAATGGCTCGTTTGAGATAGTAAAGGATGCAATTTACAGAATATTGTCCTAGTCTGCTTGATAAAGAAAAGTTGTTCGAGAGTTTGGAGCAACTCTACTACATAAGACGTGTGCAAATATCTTTATGGTAAAAGCACATTAAATATTTGTAATGTTTCTTCTTTATTCATCATTTGTAATTTACAAGGTTAATTATGAATAGAAAAATGTATAATGTGTATTTGTAAACGCCCCATGTATATATGAATGAACATTTATATTAGAATTTAGTGAGGTTTAAATGAATGTCTAGTTTGAGACAGTAATAGAACAATTACAGAATAGTCTTCTTGACAAAGAAAAGTTGTTCAAGAATTTTAAACTATACATAAAATATAGAAATATGCCATTAGAAAATGAATGTCTAGTCTAAAGACAGAAAATAATATAATGGATTTTGTAAAGCTCTATGTATATTTACAAACATATACAATTCATCAAGATTGTAAATGAATGGCTAGTTTGACTTAATAAGGGATGCAATTTACAGAATATTGTTTAGTCTTCTTTGACAAAGAAAAGTTGTTCAAGAATTTTAAACTATCTACATAAAATATGGAAATATGCCATTAGAAAGATCTAAAATGTCATAAGAAAAACACATACATTATTCGTAATTTTTCTTCTTTATTCTCCATTTATAAATTACATAAGATTAATTATGAATAGAAAATAATATAAGTAATGTGTATTTGTAAATGCTCTATGTATATTGCAAACATATACAGTAGGATTCATCAAGATTGTAAATGAATGGCTAGTTTGACTTAATAAGGATGCAATTTACAGAATATTGTCTAGTCTTCTTGATAAAGAAAGGTTGTTCCAGAGTTTGAAGCAACTCTACTACATAAGACGTGAATAAATGTCTTTATGAGAAAAGCACATTAAATATTTATATTTTTTCTTTTTATTCATCATTTGTAATTTGCACAATGTTAATTATGAATAAAAAGAATATAAGTAATGTGTATTTGCAAACGCCTCATGTATACTTGGAACATTTATATTAGGATTTAGTGAGGTTGTAAATGAATGGCTAATTTTAGATAGTAAAGGATGCAATTTTCAAAATACTTTCCTAGTCTTCTTGATAAAGAAAAGTTGTTCGAGAGTTAGAAGCAACTCTATTGCATAAGAATGAACAAATGTGTTTATGAGAAAAAAACACATAAAATATTTATAATTTATAATTTTTCTTTTTATTCATCATTTGTAACTTCCACAAAGTTAATTATGGATAGAATAGAGTATAGTGTTTATTTGTAAACGCCCCATGTATATTTGCATTTATATTAACATTTATTGCTGTTGTAAATGAATGGCCAGTTTCAGATAGTAAAGGATGCAATTTACAGAATATTGTTCTAGTCTTCTCAAAAAAAAATTTTTCAAGAATCTTACGCTATCTACATAAAACATGAACAAATGTCTTTATAAGAAATACATATAAAGTATTTGTAATTGTTATTTTAACTTATCATTTGTAATTTACACAATGTTAATTATGAATAAAAAAGAATATAAGTAATGTGTATTTTCAAACGCCTTATGTATACTTGGATCATTTATATAGGATTTAGTGAGGTTGTAAATGGGTGGTTAGTTTGAGGTTGTAAAGAATGCAATTTACAGAATATTGTCCTAGTCTTCTTGAAAAGAAAAATTTTTTTCTAGAATCTGAAGTAGGGATTGCAATATCGGACCAAAAGTTCAATACCGGTATTCGGTATTTTTCAGATCTTAATACCGGGATACCGGCTTTAATACCGGTAGTAGAAATTTTAGAAAAAGAAAGAGAACACATGCGTTTTTTTTTTTTTTTTTATTTGACAGTTTTATTAGAGAATGTAAATATCACAAAAAATTTTTAACTTATAAATTATAACAGTACATAAAGAATCACAAAAAGTAAAAGGAACATCTTATTTATTTAAATCTCAAAAAAGTGTAAATATCACTATTCAGTCTATGATACTATTACAAATTGTTGAAATGTGATCTTAAAAACAAAATGCATCAATTGCACTATCATTAAGCCTGGAACGTAATTTTGTGCAAAAGTTACCAGCTGTCGAAAACGGTCTTTCATCATCTACTCTAGTTGGTGGTACTGTTAGCAATGCGAGATATACTTTTCCAAATATTTACCTCTAAATTTCTCCTCTTCAAATAAATCTATTTCTCGTCGGATTGTTTTGGATATAGCTGATTTCTGTATTGTATTTTGGTTTGTTGAAATTTTTAAGTTATCGCCAATTCTAATTTTTGTTCAAGAGATGATTCCTTTTCACTGTTGACATTATTGTCATCATAATATTCGATAGCTATACCGAATTCTGAATAAGAATTCACAGATAAGAATAAGAATTTTCCCAGATAAGAATTCCGAATTTGTAGTAAATACCGAAAAAACAGTATTTAAGCTTGTGAATACCGGTATTACAAAAATGGTACAAATGTTTCAAAATACCGGTATTCGGTATCCCGGTATTGCTATCTACTATATGAAAAGTGAACAAATGTCTTTATAACATGTGTAATTATTATTTGTAACTTAAACAATGGTAATTATGAATCGAAAAGAATATAAATAATGTATATTTTTAAACGCCCTATGTATACAATTATATTAGGATTTACTGCAGTAGAAAATTAATGGTTAGTTTGAGATAGTAAAGGATGCAATTTACAGAATATTTTCCTAGTCTACTTGACAAAGGAAAGTTGTTCGTGAATTATTTATTTGGAACATGAAAAATCAAAAATTATTTATTTATATTAGGGTTTATTGATGACGTAAGTGATGAAAAATTTATTTACTTCTCATCATAGAAATATTCTGATTTCAGCCAATTTATTTACACTTGTATCTTAGAACCATTAAAACGTAATATGCGAATACTTTACTTATATTACTTTACTAATATTATTTTGTTCGGAATATATTTTTCAATTAATAATAAATTATTTCTCCAATTCATTGTTTATTAAATATATGGATTTATACTTTACAGTTTTATTTATATTTTCCTTATAAAAATATATATATATATATATAAATTAAAAAACTTTCAGACTATAATATTAAATACAAAAAAAAAAAATTAATAAAAATCTAACACTCAATTAAATCTAATGCTTTGAAATTGCAAAAACAATTAATTAATGTAAATTAAAAAAAAAAAAAATTAATTCTAAAATTTTATTTTTCGTAAAACCAATGAATTTTCTGTCCTACATCAAATGCTGGATGTTTCATACAAAAAAGATTAATTTTAAAAACCAATAAATTTTAATTATAAATTAAACGAATTAATTTTATCATTTATATCAGATATTATTTTATTATTAAACCGTACTGAAAAATATTATTTTTTACTAGATTAACGCTTCACACCAAACAGAAATTTTTAAAATCATTTAAAAATCCATTTTACTGAAATTAATCAAGTCAGTAAATTAAACTAAGATAAGATATTACAAATAAAAATTCCTGATGAAAAGTGCTTTGTAAATTACAAAGCTAAATGATGCATTGTATGACTAACAATGCAACAAATAAGATTTCGTGCTTTATTTAGAATTACAATGAAGGCGTAATACAGAAAAGAAAACGAAAATGTAAAAGAATTTACTAAGTAATACAATACAACAGAAAATGTCTTTTTAGTAAAAAACAAATATATTTCGTTACGTAGTTCTCAGATTCCTTTTAAGTGCAATTTCTTTTTATTTTATAATACAAGAAAATAGAAACACAAATAAATGCTGGGATTATAAATGTCCAAATGTTATTTATTTAATACAGCAAGGATAATTACTTTTTAAAATTTATAAACCTTTTGTTATGATATAAGTAATGTCAGAACAAAGAAACTTTATGCATTTCAATCTATCATTTATCTCGTATTAATTTAACAGAATAAATTTCTTTTGTATATTTTTAGTCGAAAAGAATGTTGAAATCTTAAAAAAAATTATTTTTAAATATTTTAATATTTTATTTTTTACTTTTGCCATCATATTAATTTTCTTTAACTCTGGTAAGTTTACTTTTTTTCTATGATATTTATAACAGAGATTTAAATAATAAATTTCAAAATTCACTTTATTTTTGATTTAGAATTCATATTTCTATTCTTGCTGTACTGAATGTACTTCATTATATTATTAGTTGTTGGCTTAATTGCCTTACTTTTAAACTGTTACAAATACTGCAGTAAGTACATTGTCAATGAACGCAGAAAGGGTTAAAAAATAAAAACTATTATAAAATATAATGACATCTTAAGAGGATGTCCAAATGATAAATATTCATAAATTATTTTTTAATTGCAAAAATTGTCTTTTTATTTATCAATAGATGTTATATAGAGCATGCCCTATACTACTGTGTCCAAAAGTAAGACCAATTAAATTCCCGGAACTCATGGAATTTCAATTTTTGATTCTTTTATAGGTTGCAAGTTTCTGGCACTGTTTGTGATATCTTTGTGAAATTTCACGTCAAAATATTTATTAGTGTTTGAGTTACGCTTAGCTTTGTGAGATGCTAAAACTGATTCCGGCGGTTTTGGAAATGTCTGAATTAATTGAGCAAAGAATTTGCATTAAATTTTGTTTGCGAAAACGTATAGAATGTTGCAGAAGGCATTCGGTGAACATTCCTATATCGGAAAGAAATGTTTACAAGTGGTCTAATCAATTCAAAGAAGGCGGAGAACGCGTTAAACATGAAGAGCCCTCTAGTCAACCATCAACCTCAACCGACGAAGCTCACGTCATAAAACTTAAAGATTTGGAGCATGCAAACAGTCTATTTACAATTAGAGACCTCGCTGATGATGTTCGAATATCAAAGGGATCTGTAAATTCCATTTTGGGACTCAAAAGCGTCAAATCTCGATTGGTACCGAAAACACTAAATGAGCCAACTCACACCGCATTGATGCTTCGTGACTTTTTCGCCAAAAATGAAACCCATATCGTTCCACAACCACCGTATTCACACCGTGATACTTCTGGCTATTCCCTAAACTCAAAAGACCACTCCGGGGACACCGCTTTGTGTCGAGTGAAGAGATTCAACGTGAATCGCCGCGCGCTTTGAAGGCCATCCTTGCCGATGACTTTTTAGCTTGCATTGATGAGTGGAAAAAAAAGTTGGCATAAGTGCATTGTGTCCGGAGGGGATTACTTTGAAGGCGATGAAATAAATTTCGAAGAATAAATAAAGAGTTTTTGAAAAAAAAATAATTGGTCTTACTTTTTGGGCACAATAGTACTCTAAAGAAGAAATTCCTAGAAATATTCAACTTATAAATGTTTATTTTCAATATATGCCAGAGTAGTGGAGGAGTTCTACTTAGTCTGCGATCTGAATCTGTTGAGAGTTTTCTGAGCACATCCATAAACCTGAAGATGGTTGAGATGTTACTGTAAGATCTTGTCGTTCAGAATAAAACCACATCAGAGTCTTTTCGATCTTATTTCATCTGTCAATACGAGTTGTGTAACCGTACCCTCAGGTTTTCGCACCTGCCAAGTTCGAGAGAGTGGAAATCAGAAGATGTGAGAATAGAATTCAATATATTTTATCCAAAAATGTCATATATGTATGTAAGAAACTGACAATATAATGTGAAATAATTTTTAATATATTTGAAGTAAAATGGCATTGAACTTTTGAAAAGAATCGAATATTTTTCAAATTTGTAATATTCAAATAATTTTAAATAAATAATTTCGTAATATTCGAATAATTTTAAATTCGTAAAAATTTTAAACGAATCTATATTGAATTTCGCTTATAGAATTGCATTTTAAATATTTGGGTGAATTTTTTTTCCATAATATATTTGGCATAAATTTATTTTTATTTAATATCAAAATTATAATCACATTTTTCAAACAAATTCACATTCACCCTCAAGTATACTTATAGGTCGACTTGTGGCCCAGTGGTAACGAGTGCATTTGTGTGCAGAAGGGCCAAAGTTCGAAACCGTTTGAGATACTGTTATACTCACTGCTTTAAGAAGTTGGCAGACTCGATTGTGACAATTGGTGTAAGAAGCCTCTCGCATCGATAGCCATGCTGTTTGGTGAGAGGCTTCAGGTTTGTCTCCTATAATATTGTGCCCAAAAAGTAACACCAATTTTTTTTTCAATAACTCTATTTATTCATCCAAAATCTAATTTAATCCCCTCCGGACACAATGCACTTATGCCAACGTTTTCCAATCCTCAATGCATGCTAAAAAGTCTTCGGCAGGGATGACCTTCAAAGCGCGCGGCGATTCACGTTGAATCTCTTCAATCGACTCAAAATATGCTAAAAAACATGCGCTCTAATTGTAAATCGACGTTTTGCAAGCACCAAATCTTTAATTTTTTGGACATGAGCTTCGTCGGTTGAAGTTGGTGGTCGACCACAGCACTTTTCTTCTTAAATGCGTTCTCTGCCTTGTTTGAACTGTTTATACCACTTCTAAACATTTATTTTCGATATTGGAATGCTCCGAATGCCTTTGCAACATTCTGTACGTTTCCGCAAGCAAAATTTAATGCAAGTTCTTTGCTCAATCAATTCTGACATTTCTAAAATCGCCGAAAACATTTTATCGTCTCACAAAGCCAAGCGTAACTCAAGCACTAATGAATATTTTGACGTCAAATTTCACACAGATGTCAAGGACAATACCAGTAACCTAAAAAATTAAAAAAAATTGAAATACCATAAGCGCCGGGAATTTTAAATTGAAAATTGGTCTTACTTTTGGACACAGTAGTACGACACACATGCGCGATGCAGTTATCCATAAAAGCCCTTCTGGAAGGAGCCGTCCATTCTTCATCACTGATAGGTGGGCTCTTCGTGGGATGCATTAGTATATTAGGTTCACAAATATTTTATACTCCCACTCAAAAATATAATAATAATTTTATCCACTTATTCAGGGGATAGATAATCTATCGCGGAAAAAATTTATCAGTGTCGAAATCAGAAAGATTCAAGCATGACGATGTAATAGGAAGACATATAATTACAATAAAAATAACTTAAATTTTAGTAAGGTCTTACAACTACGAAAAATAATATGGAAAAATACACATTAACTATTAGTTAAAAAAAAAAAAAAACGTTACATTGCATCTCATACATCTGATTATCACACCTTTCAAGTAATAGATTCGTCCGTTTCCGCTTTTAAACGGGAGGTTTATCTTTCCACTGAATAGCTGGTAGAGCAATATTTTAATATGTTAGAATTATATCAGATGAAAGCATTTTTCATACGATAATTAAAAATTATGTCCCATGTTCCAATTATGTTACCATGCAAGTCACACAATTAAATTTCAATTTTATTCTAAATGTAACGCAAACAATTGGCCTTCAATAACATATTGTTATATATGTCATAAAGATAAGACACATATATTGTTCTATATATCACAAAGGGAGACACATATAATGTTCCACATGCTACTAAGATAGACACCCAATGTTATACATACTACTAAGGGTAGACATACACATCGCTCCACATGTCACTAAGGGCAACTATGTAGATTATTCCACGTGCCATTAAAGGCAGATACACATGTTCCCATATGATACCAAGAACAAACACAAATTTATTTTCCCATGACAGTAAAGTTAGGTATCGATCACTCCATGCTTCACTCACTTAAAAAAATACTAATGACTTTAGTAAAGTTTCAATAACCATGTAAATTACGTTATTATTTAGATGTAAATGCATTAGAAAGAAAATGTTTTTACTGTTTCAAAATGTCAGATACATTCACCTGAAGTCCTCTACAAAGGTAGATATGCAGCAGATTTAGCTTTATCCAGGATGCATCACAGAGGAACTGGTTATACTGCACTCACATTTTACCATCGTTACTGCGAATAAAAGCTCCAAAGAACGACATCTGGCATCCGTATTCTCTTCCAGAAATGAGATGTAAAGACATTCCGGCATATGGATTTATGTTACTTATAATCATGAAATCTTTGAGTTAGATTTTGCAGACCAGATTCTATAACCGATTTTTCTAATTCAGAAACATAAGTCGTTATTTACTAGGCCAAATTAGAAAAGAAAATTAACTTAAACATTATCATATAATAAAAAAGTGATATGTACAACACTGAAATGCTTCTCATATGATAAAATATTTCTTAAATAGATGCTGCAATAAATATGCGTCGAGGCCTTTTCTACTCACTGCCACTCCTGGAAGCACTTCAGCAACAATTCCATGGGCATTCCATCTCTATTAGACAGGAAATGGTGTTCCAACAAATAATTGTCATGCGTCAATGTGGGACCGGTAAATTATCTGAACGCAGAAGAATGAAGAGAAATAGAGGAAGAATTAACAAGCCTAATCCAGCACGTTCTTAGAGGGGCCGACACTCCCCGGGCTCCATGATTCGATTTTGGCCCAATGAGGATCCTTATTTTGATTGGACGTTGGTTCGGGGGCACATGGCCGAAACGTACCATTAATAAACACTTTTCTCTTCTTTCCATCCCTTTTCATTTTGCCTATGTGTTCTTTCTGTTCCTTAGGACAATATTTCATTGAGAACGAAATTTGGCCAAATAGCCTCTTTGTGTATGTGTTTCCTTTTTTTTTTTCCTTTTTTTTTTCCTACCTGGTCACATATTAGGGACATGAAAGAGATTGGAAATGGAGCATTTTCTGCGACAGAACACCCATACAAGCACCCCTCAGTGGTGAATGTGCGTGGGTGTGTAAAGGGGGTTGGTAATCCAGCAACTAATAGTTTCGGGGGAGACTGATGTGTATGCTTTGTAACGTTGCGATGATTTAACATTGTTGGAATGACGATAAATTGCTGTTTGGTTGTGATAAATGCAGCCTCAAACAGGATGCAAACAATTTGCATGGGAGATTACAGCATTTGATATCTGTATTCAACCTTTAACAATGAAATATTTTTCCATTTGGTGCTTAATTATACCGTATAAAATCAAGAAACAAGTATTTTCACTATATTGAAATAATGATAATATTGAATTTATTGCATTTATACGATTTAATATATCAAGGTTTATTTTAACTGCCAAAGCTTATTTTAAATCATTTGGAATATAAAGTAAAGAGAAAGAAATAATTGTCTTCTTAAAAATAATAATTCAATAAAAAATATAAAAATCAAAAGTATAAGATTCATTAATTGTTTATGTGGATATTGAAATTAATTCTTTTAGATGTATAATTTGACAATCAAATAGCGAAATAAAATACTTGATGTGAGAAAGGATTTTATCATTATTGATTTTTAACTGTGTTCAAATAATGTAATAAAACAATAATATATATATATATATATATATATATATAAAATTACTATTCTAAAATAATATATTGTTACAAAGTTATAAATTTAACCAAACGTAAAAAAAAATTTTAATGTAAAAAATTTTATTGAATAACATGAATATATAAATAATATTGTTTTTAAACTTGAGCGAAGTTGAAGAAATATAAATCTTAAAGCAATTCACCAATAAAATCTAAAATTTGAAATCATTTTATGTGTGTCTCGGGGTCAAAGCATTTAAAGATTTTAAGTATTGAAATTGTGTATGAATTATATTCAAAAGTTGATTATAAATCAAGTCTAGCGTACATTGAAAATAAACCTATATAAGTTAATATGATACACATTGTTCAATTTGCACACTAAGGGCAGACATACACTTAGCTCCACATGTCACTAAGGTCAATCATGTACACTAAAGTAAGGTATCGAACACTGTGTGCTTTACCCACTTGAAAGCACTAATGCCTTTAACAAACTTTCCAGTAACCAGCATGTAAATTACGTTACTTGGATGTGAATGCACTAGAAAGAAATTATTATTAATGTTTCCCAATGTCGGATACATTCACCTGAAGTCCTCTACAACGGTAGATATGCAGCAGATTTAGCTTTATCCAATGTGAATCAAAGAAGAACTTGTTATACTGCACTCACATTTTACCATCGTTACTGGGAACTAAAGCTCCAAAAAACGACATATGGCATTCGCATTAAAATGAGATGTAAGGACATTCCATAAGAATTTATTTTACTTATAGTCATGAAATCGTTGAGTATAGTCATGAAATCGTGATTCTATAACCGATTTTTCTAATTCAGAAATTTCAAGCGTTATTTTTAGGCCAAATTAGAAAAGAAATTAACATAAACATTATCAAATAATAAAAGTGATATATACAACACTAAAATGCTTCTAATGTGATAAAAGCATTTCTTGAAAAGATGCTGCAATAAATATGCGTCGGGGCCTTTTCGGCTCAGTACCACTCCAGGAAACACTCCAGCAACCATTCCATGGGCATTCCATCTCTATTAGACAGGAAATGGTGTTCCAAAAAATAACTCTCCTGCGTCAATGCGGGACCGGTAAATAATCTCAACACAGAAGAATGAAGAGAAATAGAGGAACAGTTAACAAGCCTAATCCAGCACGTTCTTAGAGGGGCCGACACTCCCCGGGCCCAAATGATTCGATTTTGGCCCAATGAGGATCCTTATTTTGACTGGACGCTGGTCCCGGGGGGCACAGAGGCCGAAACGTCCCATTAATAAACACTTTTCTCTTCTTTCCATCCGTTTTCATTTTGCCTATGTCTTCTTCTTTCTGTTCCTTTGGACAATATTGGGCCACTCACTGCGAGCAAAATTTGGCCAAATAGCCACTTTGTGTATGTGTTTCATTTTTTCCTTCTTGGACACATATTAGGGATATGAAAGAGATTGGAAATGGAGCATTTTCTGTGACAGAACACACATAGAAGCACCCCTCAGTGGTGAATGCGCGGGTGTGTAAAAGGGGTGGTAATCCGGCAACTAATAGTTTCAGGGAGGCTGATGAGTATGCTTTGTAGCGTTACGATGTCTTGACATTGTTGGAAGGACGATGAATTGCTGTTTTGTTGTGATGAATACCCCTGCAAACAGGATGCAGATAATTTGCATGGGAGATTATAGTATTTGATATCTGTATCCAATCTTTAACAATGAAACTGGAGGGCTGAAAAATACTGTATAAAATCATTGAAACAAGTATTTTTGCTACATTGAAATAAGGATAATATGGAATTTATTGCATTATACAACTTAATTTATTAATTTTTATTTTAACTATCATAGCTTATTTTAAATCATTTGGAATAGAAAGTATAAAGAAAGAAATAATTTTCTTCTTAAAGTTTATAATTCAATAAAATATTAAATAACCAATTAAAAGTTTAAGATTTATTAATTGTTTATGTTGATATTGAAAATGATTTATTTAGAAGTATAATTTAACAATTAATAACGAAATAAAATTCTTAAAGTGAGAAATGATTTGATCTATATTGTTTTTTATATCAGTTAAAGTAATGTAATAAAACTATAACATATGTATATATTTATAATCTAAAATAATACATGATTACAAAATTATAAATTTAACCATAGATAAAAATACTTTTAATATAAAAGATTTTATTGAATAAAATGAATATATAAATAATGTTGATTTTAAACTTGAGCGAACTTGAAGAAATATAAAACTTAAAGCACTTTAACAGTAAAATCTGAAATCATTTTATGTATGTCTCGGGGTCAAAATATTTAAAGATTTTAAATCACGAAATGTTGAATGAATTATATTACCAAATTTGATTAGAAATCAAGTCTAGCATAAAATGAAAATAAACATTTATAAGTTGTATATTATACACATTTTTGAACTTGCACAATAAGGGCAGACATGCACATCGTTCCACATTTCACTAAGGACAATCATGTAGATTATTCCACATGTCATTAACGGCAGATACACATTGTCTAATATGATACCAAGAACAAAAACACAAAAACAAATTTTGTTTCCCATGACACTAAAGTAAGGTATCGATCACTGCGTGCTTCACCCACTTGAAACCACTAATGCCTTTAGTAAACTTTCAAATTAAAATCCTGTAAATTACGATAGTTAGATGTAAATGCATTAGAAAGAAAATACTGTTGCTGTTTCCCAATGTCGGATACATTGACCTGGAGTCCTTCACAACGGTAGATATGCAGCAGATTTAGCTTTATCCAGGGTAAATCACAGAGGAACTTGTTATACTGCACTCACATTTTACCATCGTGACTCGGAACTAAAGTTCCAAAGAACGACATCTGGCATCCGCATTCTCTTCCTGAAATGGGATGCAAAAGACATTCCGACATATGGATTTACATGTTTCTTATAGTCATGAAATCTTTGACTTCGATTTCGCCGAACAGATTCTATATCCGTTTTATAAAATTCTGATATTTAAAGCGATATTTATTAGGCCAAATTAGAAACGCAATTAACATAAACATTATTTATAATAAAATCGATATGTACAACACTGGAATGTTTCTAATAGGATAAAAAGCATTTCTTGAATAGATGCTGCAATAAATATGCGTCTGGGCCTTTTCTACTCAGTGCCACTCCTGGAAGCACTCAAGCAACAATATCATGGGCATTCCATCTCTATTAGACAGGAAACGGTGCTCCAACAAATAACTCTCCCGCGCTAATGTGGGACCGGTAAATAATCTGAAGAATGAAGAGAAATACAGGAAGAGTTAACAAGCCTAATCCGGCACGTTCTTAGAGGGGCCGACTCTCCCCGGGCCCCGTGATTCGATTTTGGTCCAATGAGGATCCTTATTTTGACTGGACGCCGGTCCCGGGGGAGCACAGGGGCCAAAACGTACCATTAATAAACACTTTCCTCTTCTTACCATCCCTTTTCATTTTGGCTATGCGTTCTTCTTTCTGATCCATTGGACAATATTGGGGCCTCTCAATGCGAGCGAAATTTGGCCAAACAGCCTCTTTGTTATGTGTATGTGTTTCCTATGTTTTTTATCCTGTTTTCCTGTTTTTTTTTTTTCGTTCCTGGTTACATATTAGGGACATGAAAGAGATTGGAAATGGAGCATTTTCTGTGACAGAACACCCATAGAAGCAACCCTCAGTGGGGAATGCATGGGTGTGTAAACGGAGTGGAAATCCAGCAACTAATTGTTTCGGGCAGACTGATGAGTAAGCTTTGGAGCGTTGCGATGGCTTGACATTGTTGAAATGACGATGAATTGCTGCTTTGTTGTGATGAATACCGTTACAAACGGGATGCAGACAATTTGCATGGGAGATTATAGCATTTGATATCTATATCCAAGCTTTATTCACTACAACGAAATAATCGTAATATGGAATTAATTTATTTTGTTTATACAATTTAATATATCAAGGTTTATTTTCAAACATCTAGAATAGAAAATAAAGAGAAAAGAATAATTGTCTTTTTAAAATTAAAATTAAGAGCCTAGTAAAATATTAAATAACAAATTAAAAGTTTAAGAATCATTAACTGTTTAGGTTGGCATTGAAAATGAAAATCCTTATACAGGTATTTTCAGTACATTGAAATAATGATAACATGGAATTAATTTACTCTATTGATATTATGTAATATATTAAGGTTTATTTAAATCAGTTGGAATAGAGAGTAAAGCGAAAGACATAATTGTCTTCTTAAAATTAATTATTCAGTAAAACATTAAATAACAAATTAAAAGTTTAAGATCCATTAATTATTTAGGAGCACATTGAAAATGACCCTTTAGAAGTATAATTTAACAATCAAATAGCGAAATAAAATTCTAAAAGTGTAAAATTATTTCATCTTTATTTTTTTTTAAATTTACTTAAAATAACGTGATATCATAATATATGTACCACTAACATAAAATAATATATGGTTACAAAATTATAAATTAAACAGTAGGCAAAAAAATCCTTTTTATAGAAGATTTTATTGATTTTTTTTAATTTGACAAAACTTACAGAAAAGGGCCCGATGAACGAGTGACTAGCGCTCTGGGCCCCTGTGCCTCAGATTCCGCATTCTTCACTTGGAATGGGAAGCAAGGACATTCCGTGATATGAATTTATCGTTCTTATAGTCCTGATATCATTGAGTTTGAGTATCATTGAGTTTTCCCATGACACTAAAGTAAGGTATTGATCTCTGCGTGATTCACCCACTTAAAAACACTAATGATTTTAGTAAACTTTCATGCATGTGAACTTTCCTGCACACTTCAAACTTGCATGTTAGGAAGAAAATGTTGTTGATGTTTCCCAATGTCGGATACATTTACCTGAAGTCATCTACAACAGTAGCTATGCAGCATATTTAGCTTTATCCAGGATGCATCACAGATGAAAATGTGATACTGCAATTATATTTTACCATCTTTACCGGGAACTAAAGTTCCAAAGAATGACATCTGGCATCCGCATTAAAATGAGATGTAAAGAAATGATATCATTGAGTTTTGTTTTCGTAAACCAGATTTCTACATTCGGTTATTCTTATTCTTAATTTAACGAGTTATTTATTATGCTAAATTAGAAAAGCAAATAACATAAAATTATTATATAATAAAAGTGATATGTGCAACATTTAAATGCTTCTAACATGATAAAAAGCATTTCTTGAATAGATGCTGCAATAAATATGCATCGGCGCCTTTTCTACTCACTGCCACTACTGGAAGCACTCAAGCAACAATATCATGGGCATTCCATCTCTATTAGACAGGAAATGGTGTTCCAACAAATAACTCTCCTACGTCAATGCGGGACCGGTAAATAATCTCAACCGAGAGAATGAAGAGAAATAGAGGAACAGTTAACAAGCCTAATCCACCACGTTCTTAGAAGGGCCGACACTCACCCGGCCCCATGATTCGATTTTGGCCCAATGAGGATCCTTATTTTGATCGGACGCTGGTCCCGAGGGGCACAGGGGCCGAAACGTACCATTAATAAACACTTTCCTCTTCTTACCATCCCTTTTCATTTCGCCCATTTCTTCTTCTTTCTGTTCCTAGGAAAATATTGGAGCCTCTCACTGAAGAGCGAAAATGTGCCAAATAGCCACTTTGTGTATGTGTTTCCTTTTTTTTTCCTGTTTTATTTTTTTTCGTTCCTGGACACATATTAGAAACGTTGAAAGAGATTGGAAATGGAGCATTTTCTGTGACAGAACACCCATACAAGCACCCCTCGGTGGTGAATGTGCGTGGGTGTGTAAAAAGGGGGTGGTAATCCAGCAACTAATAGTTTCGGGTAAACTGATGAGTATGCTTTGTAGCGTTGTGAGGGCTTGACATTGTTGGAAGGACGAGGAATTGCTGTTTTGCTGTGTTAAATACCCCTGCAAACAGGATGCAGATAATTTGCACGGCAGATTATAGCATTTGATATCTGTATCTAACCTTTAACAATGAAACTGGGTGTCTGAGTAATATTGAATAAAATCATTGAAACAACTATTTGTGCTACATTGAAATAAGGCTAACATGGAATTTATTGCATTTATACAATTTAATATATCAAGGTTTATTTTAAACCATTTCGAATCGATAGTATAGAGAAAGGAATAATTTTCTTCTTAAAATTAGAATTCATTAAAATATTAATTAATAAATTAAAAGTTTGAGATTCATTAATTGTTTAGTTTGCAACTCAAAATTATACGCCATCTTTTGGAAGTATAATTTGCCAGTCAAATAAATAGCGAAATAAAATTCTGAAAGCCAAAAATAATTTTATCTTTATTTAATTTAATTTAGTTAAAATAATACCATATTATTTTCCTAGAATGAGATGTAAATACATTAAGTCGTATGGATTTATCGTGCTTATGGTCATGATATCATTGAGTTTAATTTCACAAACCAGATTCTATATCCAGGTTCTCTAATTAAGTAATATCACCTTTCATTTATTAGGCCAAATTAGAAAAGGAATTAACATAAACATTATTATATAATAATATTGATATGTACAAAACTGAAATGATTCTAATATGATAAAAAGCATTTCTTGAATAGATGCTGCAATAAATATGCGTCTGGCCTTTTCTACTAACTTACACTCCTGGAAGCACTCTAGCAACAATTTCGTGGGCAATCAAAAGTTCCAACAAATAAATCCAGCACGTTCTTAGAGGGGGCCAGCACGTTCCCGGGCCCCATAATTCGATTTTGGCCCAATGAGGATCCTTCTTATATTGAATGGACGCTGGCCCCGTGGGGAGGGGGGCACATGGCCGAAACGTACCATTAATAAATACTTTTCTCTTCTTACCATCCCTTTTCATTTTGCCTATGCGTTCTTCTTTCTGTTCCTGGGACAATATTGGGGTCTCTCACTGCGAACGAAATTTGGCCAAATAGCCTCTTTGTGTATGTGTTTCCTTTTTTTTTTGCTGCTGGACACATATTAGGGACATGAAAGATATTGGATGGAGCATTTTCTGCGATGGAACACCCGTACAAGCATTCCTCAGTGGTGATTGTGCGTGGGTGTATAAAGGTGGTGGTAATCCAGCAACTAATAGTTTCGGAGAGTGTGATGAGTATGCTTTGTAGCGTTGCGATGTCTTGACATTATTGGAATGTCGATGAAGTGCTGTTTCGTTGAGATGAATACCCCTGCAAATAGGATGCCGACAATTTGCATGGGAGATTATAGCATTTGATATCTGTATCCAACCTTTAACAATGAAATGTGTTTTGATTTGGGGCTAAAAAAAATACTGTCTAATAATTAATTTTAGGTCAAATATTATAATCAAATTTTGCAATATAATTCATACAAAAATTTCGTGATTTAAAAGTATTAAATATTTTGTTTTTGAGACATACATAGAAAATCATTTCAGATTTTAATGGTAAATTGCCTTAAGTTTTTATATTTCTTCTAGTCCCTCTCAAGTTTAAAAACAACATTCTTTATATATTCCTTGTATTCAATAAAATCTTTTACATTAAAAATTTTCACCTGTGGTTAATTTATAATTTTTGTAACCATGTATTATTTTAGCTAAGAAATATATATACATATATTATGGTTTTTATTACATTATTTTAACTGATTTAAAAAAACAATAAAGATCAAATCATTTCTCACTTAAGAATTTTTATTTCGCTATTTGAATTTTAAATTATACTTCTAAAAGAATCATTTCTCAATACACATAAACAATTAATAAATCTTAAACTTTTAATTTGTTATTTTAATATTTTATTGAATTATTAACTTTAAGAAGAAGATTATTTCTTTCTTTTTATTTTTCTATTACAAATGATTTAAAATAAGCTTTGATAGTTAAAATAAGTTGTATAAATGCAATAAATTCCATATCATACTTATTTTAATGTAGCACAAATACTTGTTTGAATGATTTTATACTGTATTTTCAGCCCCCTCCCCCGCAGTTTCAGTTTCTTGTTAAAGAGATACAGATATTATCAAATACTATAATCGCCGATGCAAATTGTCTGCATCCCGTTTGTAACGGTATTCATCACAATAAAGCAGCAATTCATCGTCATTCAACAATCTCAAGCCATCGCAGCGCTACAAAAGCATACTCATCAGTCTCCCGAAACTATTAGTTGCTGGATTACCGCCCCCTTTACACCCACGCACATTCACCACTGAGGGGGTGCTTGTATGGAGTGTTCTGTTCCGGAAAATGCTTCATTTCAATCTCTTTCATGTTTCTAATATATGCCCAGGAAAGAAAAAAAGCAAAATAGGAAAAAAAAAGGAAACATATACACAAAAGAGGCTATTTGGCCACATTTCGCTCGCAGTAAAGTGAGAGGCCCCAATATTGTCCAAAGGAACAGAACGAAGAACCCATAGGCAAAATAAAGGGAAGGTAGGAAGAGGAAAGTGGTTATTAATGGTACTTTTCGGCCCTGTGCCCCGGGGACCAACGTCCAGTCAAAATAAGGATCCTCATTGGGCCGAAAATCGAATCATGGGGCCCGGGGGTGTCGGCCCCTCTAAAAACGTGCTGGATTAGGCTTGTTAACTGTTCCTCTATTTCTCTTCATTTTGTGCGTTGAGATTATTTACCGGTCCCACATTGGTGCAGGAGAGTTTTTGTTGGAACATCCTTTCCTGTCTAATAGAGATGGAATGCCCACGGAATTGTTGCTGGAGTGGGTGGGTTTTGGCCGTGAGTAGAAGTGACCTCGATATATTTATTGCATCATCTATTCAAGAAATGTTTTTTTTATCATATTTGAAGCATTTCCAGTCATGCACCTATCCCTTTTTTATTATGTAATAATGTTTATGTTAATTTTCTTTATAATTTGGCTAATAGATAAAAATCGATAAATTTATGAATTATTTATGAATATAGAATATAAATATGGTTTTTGCGAAACCAAACTCAATGATATCATGATTATAAGTACAATAAATCCATATGATTTAATGTCTTTACATCTCATTCCAGGAAAAAGAATGTGGATGCCAGTCAAATTTACCATCATGCATTCATATATATTATCTAAAGTTAGTAGTATATATATTATGTTTTTTTCGCAATATTCTAACTAAATTAAAATAAATAAAGATTAAATCATTTCCACTTTCAGAATTTTATTTCGCTATTTGACTGATAAATTATACTTCTAAAAGATAGCGTATTATTTTCAATGGCAACCTAAATAATTAATAAATCTCAAACTTTTAATATATTAAATACTATTTCATTGAATTCTAATTTTAAGAAGAAAATTATTCCCTTTCTCTGTTTAATTTCTATTCCAAATTATTTAAAATAAACTCTCATGGTTAAAACAAACGTTAATATATTGAATTGTATAAGTAGAATAAATTAATTCCATACTGTCATTATTTAAATTAGTGAAAATACCTTTTCAGCGATTTAAAGCAGTATTTGTAAGTACCAAATCGAAAAACATTTCCCTCTTAAAGGTTGGATACAGATATCAAATACTATAATTCCATGCATTGCCTGAATCCTGTTTGCAGCGGTATTCATCACAACAAAACTGCGATTTATCGTCATTCCATCATATAAAGCCAACGCGATGCTACAAAACCATACTCATCAGTCTCCCAAACTATTAGTTGCCGGATTATCACCCCCTTTTCAAACCCACGCATTCCCCACTGAGGGGTGCTTGTATGGTGTTCTGTCCATAAAATGCTCCATTTCCAATCTCTTTCATGTTCCTAATAAGGAAGGGAAAAAAGGAAGCGCAAACACAAAGAGGCTGTTTGGCCAAATTTCACTCGCAGTGAGAGGCCCCAATATTGTCCTAGGAACAAAAAAAGAAGAAGACATAGGCAAAAATAAAAGGGATGGTAAGAAGAGGAAAGTGTTTATTAATGGTACGTTTCGGTCTCGGTGCCCCAGGACCAGCGTCCTGTCAAAATAAGGATCCTCATTGGGCCGAAATCGAATCATGGGGCCCGGGAGTGTCGGCCCCTCTAAGAACGTGCTGGATTAGGCTTGTTACCGCTTCCTCTATTTCTCTTCATTCTCTGCGTTGAGATTATTTATCGGGTCCCACATTGGTCCCAGGAGAGTTATTTGTTGGAACACCATTTCCTGTCTAATAGAGATGGAATGCCCATGAAATTGCTGCTATAGTGCTTCCAGGAGTGGGTGGGTGCTTCGGCAGTGAGTAGAAGAGGCCTCGACGCATATTTATTGCAGCACATATTTAAAAAAAAAAAGGCATTTTATCTTACCCAAAGGCATCCATTTAGCAATGTG